>CM035137.1:1265460-1479172 GCA_020205605.1 Panax ginseng | reverse complement strand
GCGATAACTCGATCTCCGACGTCTAATCGAGTCCCGTAAGTTTCAACACGCGCTCTAATGCCTACGCGGGCTACGCGGCGTGTTTCGCGGTCGCTCGTGACGACCGAGGCGGGTTTTGGTCTCTTTTTTCGCTTTTTGCCTAACCGCATGAAGTTTTGCACTGGCGCGATAACTCTAGAGATCCTTATATCTGAATCGAGTCCCGAAGTCAAACACGCGGCCTAATATCTACGCGCAATACCACGTAGGTGTTCATGTGTCGCTGGGATCGACCGAGCCGTTTTGGTTTCTTTTTTTGCTGGCTTTTGCCTAACTATATGGCATGTAGTTTTGTAATTTGGGCGATAACTCGATCTCCAGATGTCGAATCAAGTCCCAGATGTTGCAACACGTGCCTAATGCCCATGCGGTACTACGGTGGTTCATGCGGTCGCTCGGACGACCCAAAGTGGTTTTGGTCTCTTTTTCGCTTTTTGTTTTAATCGCGCCGCTTTTGTAATTTAGGCGATAACTCGATCTCCAGATGTCTAATCGAGTCCCGTAAGTCGCAACACGTGCTTAATGCCCATGCGCGGTGCTACGTAGGTGTTTACGTGTCGCTCGGACGATCGAGGCGGGTTTTCTCTTTTTTGGCTTTTTGCCTAATCGCTCATGAAGTTTTACAATTTAGGCGATAACTCTAAGATCCTTATATCTAATCTAGTCCTCGTAAGTTGCAACACGCGTTTAATGCCTTTGCATGCGGATACGGTTCTGCTTATGATCGCTCGGACGATCGAGGCGTGGTTTTGGTCTCTTTTTCGCTTTTTGTCTAACTGCTGGCTAGTTTTGAATTTGGGCGATAACTCGTCATCCTTATATCTAATCGACTTCGTAAGTCGCAACCAAAGCGTTTAATGCCTATGCGGGTTACGCAGGTGTTTACGTGTCGCTGGGACGACCGAGGGGGTTTTGGTCTCTTTTTCGCTTTTTGCTTAACACTGCTGGCGAAGTTTTGTAATTTGGGCGATAACTCGATCTCTCAGACGCCTAATCGAAGTCTCGTAAGTGAAACACGCGCTTCAATGCCTACGCGGGTTCTACGGTGTGTTCGCGTGGTCGCTGGGATGACCGAGGCGGTTTTGGTCTCTTTTTCGCTTTACTATCATGAAGTTTTGTAATTTGGGCGATAACTCTAAGATCCTTATATCTAATCTAGTCCCCGTAAGTCGCAACAACACGCGTTCTAATGCCTATGCGGTGATACATGTGTGTTTGCGATCGCTCGGACGACCGAGGCGGGTTTTGGTCTCTTTTTCGCTTTTTGCCTAATCTGTCATGTAGTTTTGAATTTGGGCGATAACTCTAAGATCCTTATATCTAATCGAGTCCCGTAAGTCGCAACACGCGGCCTAATGCTTATGCGGTGCTATGCAGGTGTTTTCATGCGTGTCGCTGGGACGACCGAGGCGGGTTTTGGTCTCTTTTTCGCTTTTTACCTAACCGCTGGCATGAAGTTTTGCACTTTGGGCGATAACTCGATCTCCAGATGTCATAATCGAAGTCCCGTAAGTCGCAACACGCGCCTAATTTTATGCGGTACTACGGTGTGTTTCATGCGGTCATTGGGAGGACCGAGGCGGTTTTGGTCTCTTTTTCGCTTTTTTGCCTAATCATCATGAAGTTTGTAATTTGGGCGATAACTCGATCTCCCAGATGTCAAAATCGAGTCCCGTAAGTCGCAACACGCGTTTAATGACTATGCGCGGTGCTACGGTATGTTTGCGGTCGCTGGGACTTCCGAGGCGGGGTTTTGACTCTTTATCGATTTTTGCCTAATCGCTGGCGAAGTTTTGTAATTTGGGCGATAACTCTTGATCCTTATATCTAATCGAAGTCCCGTAAGTCGCAACACTCGTTTAACGCCCATGCGCGGTAACGTGTGTTTCATGTGTCGCTGGGACGACCGACGCTGGTTTTGGTCTCTTTTTCGGTTTTTGCCTAATCGCTGGGCGAAGTTTTGCACTTGACGATAACTCGATCTCCGTGACGCCTAATCGAGTCCCGTAAGTTGAAACATGTGCATAATGCCTATTACGCAGGTGTGTTCATGCGGTCGCCTCGGACGACCAAGCGGTTTTGGTCTCTTTTTCGCTTTTTGCCTAATCGTCACGGCGTGTTTTGCAATTTAGGCGATAACTCGGCATTCTTATATCTGGAATCGAAGTCCCGTGAAGTCGCAACACGCGTTTAACGCCTACGCGGTGCTACGGTAGGTGCTTGCGCGGTCGCTGGGACTAACGACGCGGGTTTTGGTCTCTTTTTTCGACTTTTTACTTAATCGTGGGCGAAGTTTTGTAATTGGGTGATAACTCAGATCCTTATATCGGAATCGAGTCCCGTGATGTTGCAACACGCGTTTAATGCTTACGCGGGTACACGTATACAGTTGGCATGTCGCTCGCTTTAACGACGCGGTTTTGGTCTTTTTTGGCTTTTAGCCTAACTGTCGGCGAAGTTTTGCAATTGGGCGATAACTCCATCTCCGTATGTCTAATCGAGTCCCGTGAAGTTGCAACACGGCCTAATGCCTACAGCGCGCGGTTCTACGCAGGTGTTCGCGCGGTCGCTCGGACGACCGAGGCGGGTTTTGGTCTCTTTTTCGCTTTTTGTCTAACTATCGCATGAAGTTTCGTTAACTCGGGGCGATAACTCGATTCACGATGTCTAATCGAGTCCCGTGAAGTTTCAACACGCGCCTAATCCCTATGCGCGCCGCTACGTGTGTTTCATGCGGTCGCTCGGAAGACCGAGGCGGGTTTTGGTCTCTTTTTCGCTTTTAGCCTAACCGCCGCATGAAGTTTTGCAATTGGGCGATAACTTGATCTCCGTATGTCGTAATCGAGTCCCGTGAAGTTGGAACACGTGTTTAACGCCTACGCGGCTATACGTGTGTGTTTCGCGTGTCGCTCGGATGACGAGGCGGGTTTTGGTCTTTTTTTCGCTTTTTTAATCGTCATGAAGTTTTGCAATTTGGGCGATAACTCTAAGATCCTTATATCGGAATCGAGTCCCGTGAATCGCAACACGGCTTTAACGCCTACGCGGTGCTACGTGGTGTTTCGCGGTCGCTCGGACGATCGAGGCGGGTTTTTGGTCTCTTTTTCGAATTTTGCCCGACCGCTGGCTTGTTTTGCAATTTGGCGATAACTCTAAGATTCTTTATATCTAATCGAGTCCCGTAAGTCGCAACACGCGTTTAACGCCCATGCGCGGTGCCACGCGTGTGTTTCGCGTGTCGTTGGGGGACGACCGAGGCGGGTTTTGTCTCTTTTTTCGCTTTTTGCCTAATCGCTGTCGAAGTTTTGCAATTGGACGATAACTCGATCTCCGTGATGTCGTAATCGAGTCCCGTAAGTCGCAACACGCGTTTAACGCCCATGCGGTGCGACGTAGGTGTTTCATGGTCGCTGGGACGACCGAGACGGGTTTTGGTGTCTTTTTTGGCTTTTTACTCATCGTTATGAAGTTTTGCAATTTGGGCAATAACTCTAAGATCCTTATATCTAATCGAGTCCCGTAAATTGCAAACACGTGTCGAATGCCTACGCGCGGTGCTACGTAGTGTTTGCATGTCGCTGGGACGACCGAGGCGGTTTTGGTCTCTTTTTTGGCTTTTTGCCTAACCGCCGGGCGAAGTTTTACAATTTGGGTAGAACTCGATCTCCGTATGTCGTAATCGAAGTCCGAAGTTGCAACACGCGCCTCAATTTTGCGCGGTGTTACGTGTGTTTGCGTGTCGCTTGGACGACCGAGGCGGGTTTTTGCATCTTTTTCGACTTTTTGCCTAATCGCGAAGAAGTTTTGCAATTTGGGCGATAACTCTAAGATCCTTATATCTAATCGAGTCCCGTAAGTTGCAACACGCGCCTAATGACTACGCGGTGCTACGTGTGTTTCATAAGAGTCGTTGGGACGACCAAGACGGTTTTGGTCTTTTTTGACTTTTTGCCTAATCATTGGATAGCTTTGCATTTTGCGATAACTCGATCTCCGTGATGTCTAATCGAGTCCCGTAAGTTTTAACACGCGGTTTAATCCCTATGCGCGGTGCTTCGTGTGTTTCGCGTGTCGCTCGACGATCGAGGCGGGTTTTTGGTCTCTTTTTCGCTTTTTTCCTAACGCGGCATGAAGTTTTGTAATTGGGCGATAACTCTAAGATCCTTATATCTAATCGAGTCCCGTTAGTCGCAACACGCGTTTAATGCCCACGCCAAGTGCTAATACGTGTGTTTGGCGGTCGCTCGGACGACCGAGGTGGGTTTTGGTCTCTTTTTGGCTTTTTTCCTAACTATCGCGAAGTTTTGCAATTTGGGCGATAACTCTAAGATCCTTATATCTAATCGAAGTCCCGTAAGTTGCAACACATGCCTAATGCCCATGCTACCGCCACGCAGGTGTTTACGTGTCGCTGGGACGACCGAGGAGGGTTTTGGTCTCTTTTTCGCTTTTTGCCTAAATCGCTGGCAAGTTTTGCAATTCAGGCGATAACCCGATCTCCGTATGTCAAAATCGAGTCCCGTAAGTCGCAAACACGTGCCTAATGCCTACGCGGTGCTACGTAGGTGTTTGCGCGGTCGCTGGGACGACCGAGACGAAGTTTTGGTGTCTTTTTTCGCTTTTTGCCTTCATCACGGCATGTAGTTTTGCAAATTGGGCGATAACTCTAAGATCCTTATATCTAATCGAAGTCCCGTAAGTTGCAACACGCGCTTAATGTCTATGCGGTGGTACATGTGTGTTCATGTCGTCGCTGGAACAACCGAGCGGGGTTTTGGTCTCTTTTTCGCTTTTTACTCATCGCTGCATGAAGTTTCAGATTAGAGATAACTCGATCTCCGTATGCTCTAATCGAGTCCCGTAAGTTTCAACACATGCCTAATCCCTATGCGTGTTACGTGTGTGTTTGCATGTCATCTCTTGGACGATCGAGGCGGGTTTTGGTCTCTTTTTCGCTTTTTGCCTAATCGCTGCATGAAGTTTTGCAATTGGGTGATAACTCTAAGATCCTTATATCTAATCGAGTCCCGTAAGTCGCAACACGCGTTTAATGACTACGCGCGGTGCTACGGTGTGTTCATCATGTCGCTGGGACGACTCAAGACGGTTTTGGTCTTTTTTGACTTTTTGCCTAAATCGCTGATAGTTTCGCATTTGGCGATAACTCGATCTCCGATGCTCTGAATCGAGTCCCGTAAGTTTTAACACGCGCTCTAATCCCTGCGCGGTGCTTCGGTGTTTTGCGGTCGCTCGACGATCGAAGGGTTTTGGTCTCTTTTTTGGCTTTTTTCCTAAATCGCCGCATGAAGTTTTGCAATTGGGCGATAACTCTAAGATACTTATATCTAATCGAAGTTCCGAAGTCGCAACACGCGCTTAATGCCATGCGCGGTGCTACGTAGGTATTTGCGTGTCGCTGGGACGACCGAGGCGGGTTTTGGTCTCTTTTTCGCTTTTTGCCTAATCGCGGCATGAAGTTTTGTAATTGGGCAATAACTCGACATCCTTATATCTAATCGAGTCCCGTAAGTTCGCAACACGCGCTAATGCTTACGCGGTGTTACGTATGTATTTCGTGTCGCTGGGACGACCGAGGCGAAGTTTTGGTCTCTTTTTCAAGATTTTGCTCGACCGCTCATTTGCTTTTGTAAATTGGGCGATAACTCTAAGATTCTTATATCTAATCGAGTCCCATAAGTCGCAACACGCGCCTAATGCCCACGCGGTGCTACGTGTGTTTCGCGTGTCGCTGGGACGACCGAGGCGGGTTTTGTTCTCTTTTTCGCTTTTTGCCTAATCGCTGTCGAAGTTTTGCACTTGACGATAACTCGATCTCCGTGATGTCGTAATCGAAGTCCCGTAAGTTGCAACACGCGTTTCACGCCTACGCGGCGACGCGTACGGTGTTCATGCGGTCGCTGGGACGCACCGAGACGGGTTTTGTGTCTTTTTTGGCTTTTTACTCATCGCATGAAGTTTTGTAATTTGGGCAATAACTCTAAGATCCTTATATCTAATCGAGTCCCAGAATCGCAACACGCGTTAATGCCCATGCGGTGCTACGCAGGTGTTTTCAGATGTCGCTGGGACGACCGAGGCGGGTTTGGTGGTCTTTTTGGCTTTTTGCCTAATCGCTGGCGAAGTTTTACAATTGGGCGAGAACTCGATCTCCGTATGTCGTAATCGAAGTCCCGTAAGTCGCAACACGCGCTTCAATTTTTGGCGCGGTGTTACGTGTGTTTGCGCGGTCGCTTCGACGACCGAGGCGGGTTTTTGCATCTTTTTTCGACTTTTTGCCGAACCGTTAAGAAGTTTTGCAATTTGGGCGATAACTCTAAGATCCTTATATCTAATCGAGTCCCGTAAGTTGCAACATCGCGTTTAATGACCACGCGGTGCTACGGTGTTTCACAGAGTCGCTGGGACGCACCAAGACGGGTTTTGGTCTTTTTTGATTTTTTGCCTAACTGCTGCCGCTTTGCCAGATTTTTGGCGATAACTCGATCTCCGTGATGTCTAATCGTGGTCCCGTAAGTTTTAACACGCGCCTAATCCCTATGCGCGTGCTTCGCGGTGTTTTGCGGTCGCTCGACGACCGAGGCGGTTTTGGTCTCTTTTTGGCTTTTTTCCTAACTGCTCATGAAGTTTTGCAATTTGGGCGATAACTCTAAGATACTTATATCTAATCGAGTTCCGTAAGTCGCAACACGCGTTTAATGCCTACGCGGTGCTACGCAGGTATTTCATGTCGCTGGGACGCACCGAGGCGGTTTTGGTCTCTTTTTTTCGCTTTTTGCCTAACCGCATGGCGATGTTTGTAATTTGGGCGATAACTCGACATCCTTATATCTAATCGAGTCCCGTAAGTTGCAACACACGCTAATGCTTATGTGGTGTTACGTATGTATGTTCATGTTGTCGCTGGGACGCACCGAGGCGAAGTTTTTGGTCTCTTTTTCGCTTTTTGTCTAACTATCGGGCGAAGTTTCAAGAATTTGGGCGATAACTCGATCTACGTATGCCTAATCGAGTCCCAGAAGTTTCAACACGCGCCTAATCCCTATACGGCGCCACGTGTGTGTTCATGCGGTCGCTCTAAGATCAAGCGGTTTTGGTCTTTTTTCGCTTTTTGCCTAATCACTTGGCGTGTTTTGTAATTTAAAGCGATAACTCTAAGATTCTTATATCGGAATCGAAGTCCCGTAAGTCGCAACACGCGCTTAATGCCTATGCGGGTCGCGCAGGTGTCAAGGTCGCTGGGACGACCGACGAGGGTTTTGGTCTCTTTTTCGCTTTTTGCTTAATCGCTGGCGAAGTTTTGTAATTGGGCAATAAACCCAGATCCTTATATCTAATCGAGTCCCGTAAGTCAAACATCGCCCTAATGCCTACGCGGTGCTACGTGTGTGTTTGCGTGTCGCTGGGACAACCGAGGCGGTTTTGGTCTCTTTTTCGCTTTTTGCCTAACTATCGGCGAAGTTTTGTAATTTGGGCGATAACTCTAATCCTTATATCTAATCGAGTCCCGAAGTTGAAACACGCGCCTAATGTCTATACAAAGGTTACGTATGTGTTTGCATGTCGCTCGGACGACCGAGGCGGGTTTTGTATCTTTTTCGCTTTTTTGCCTAATCGCGCATGAAGTTTTGCAATTGGGCGATAACTCTAAGATCCTTATATCTAATCGAGTCCCGTAAGTTGAAACACGCGCCTAATATCTATGCAGCATACGTGTGTTTCATGCGTGTCGCTGGGACGACCGAGGCGGGTTTTTGTCTCTTTTTTCGCTTTTTGCTCAACCACATCATGAAGTTTTGTAATTTGGGCGATAACTCGATCTCCAGATGTCGAATCGAGTCCCGTAAGTTGCAACACGCGCCTAATGCCCTGCGCGGTACTACATGTGTGTTCATGCGGTCGCTCGGCCGACCGAGGCGGGTTTTGGTCTCTTTTTTCGCTTTTTGTTTAATCACGGCATGAAGTTTTGTAATTCAGCGATAACTCGATCTCCAGATGTCTTAATCGAGTCCCGTGAAGTTGCAACACGCGCCTCAATGCCTGGCGCGCATTACGTGTGTGTTTACGTGTCGCTGGGACGACCGAGACGGGTTTTGATCTCTTTTCGCTTTTTGTCTAATCTGCGAAGTTTTGCAATTTTCAGGCGATAACTCGATCTCCATACGCCTAATCGAGTCTCGTAAGTCGCAACACGCGCTCAATGCCTATGCGCGGTTCTACGTGTGTGTTTACGGTCGCTCGCACGATCGAGGCGGGTTTTGGTCTCTTTTTGGCTTTTTGCCTAATCACTGGCGAAGTTTTGTATTTTGGCGATAACTCGATCTCCGTATGTTTAATCGAGTCCCGTAAGTTGCAAAACGCGTTTAACGCCTACGCGGTGCGTTACGTAGGTGTTTACGTGTCGCTGGGACGACCGAGGCGGTGTTTTGATCTCTTTTTCGCTTTTTGTCTAACTCGCTCGGCGAAGTTTTGTAATTTGGCGATAACTCGATCTCCATACGTTGGAATCGAGTCTCGTAAGTCGCAACACGCGCCTAATGCCTGCGCGCGGTTCTACGTGTGTTTACGGTCGCTCGTGACGACCGAGGCGGTTTTGCATCTTTTTCGCTTTTTGCCTAATCGCCGCATGAAGTTTTGCAATTGGGCGATAACTCTAAGATCCTTATATCTAATCGAGTCCCGTAAGTTCAAACACGCTCAATATCTATGCAAAGGTTACGTGTGTTGCGCATGTCGCTGGGACGACCGAGGCGGTTTTGGTCTTTTTCGCGGCCATTTCAACCATCGGCGAAGTTTTGCAATTTGGGCGATAACTCGATCTCCGATGTCGTAATCGAGTCCCGTAAGTCGCAACACGCGCTCTAATGCCTATGCGCGGTACTACGGTGTGTTTGCGGTCGCTCGGCCGACCGAGGCGGGTTTTGGTCTCTTTTTCGCTTTTTGCCAAACACGCATGAAGTTTTGCAATTGGGCGATAACTCGATCTCCGTATGTCGTAATCGAGTCCCGTAAGTCGCAACACGCGTTTAATGACTACGCGGTGCTACGGTATGTTTCATGCGGTCGCTCGCGACGATCGAGGTTGGTTTTTGGTCTTTTTTGGCTTTTTGCCTAATCACGCATGAAGTTTTGCAATTTGGGCGATAACTCGATCTCCAGATGCCTAATCGAGTCCCGTAAGTCGCAACACGCGCCTAATGCCTATGCGGTGCTACGGTACGGTGTTTACGGTCGCTGGGACGACCGAGGTGTGTTTTGATCTCTTTTTCGCTTTTTGTCTAACTCTCGCGAAGTTTTACAATTGGGCGATAACGCGATCTCCATATGTTGAATCGAGTCTCGTAAGTCGCAACACGGTTCAATGCCCTATGCGGTTCTACGCAGGTGTTTACGTGTCGTTCGGACGACCGAGGCGGGTTTTGGTCTCTTTTTCGCTTTTTGCCTAACAATCATGAAGTTTTGCATTTGGGCGATAACTCGATCTCTCAGACGCCTAATCGAAGTCTCGTAAGTTGAAACACGCGCCTAATGCCCATGCGCGGTTCTACGGTGTGTTCATGTCGCTGGGATGACCGAGGCGGTTTTGGTCTCTTTTTCGCTTACTATCATGAAGTTTTGTAATTTGGGCGATAACTCTAAGATCCTTATATCTAATCTAGTCCCGTAAGTCGCAACACGCGCCTCAATGCCTATGCGCGGTGATACATGTGTGTTTGCGATCGCTCGGACGATCGAGGCGGGTTTTGGTCTCTTTTTTTCGCTTTTTGCCTAACTCGCTGGCATGAAGTTTTGAATTTGGGCGATAACTCTAAGATCCTTATATCTAATCGAGTCCCGTGAAGTCGCAACACGCGTTTAACGCCCACGCGGTGCTACGTGGTGTGTTTGGCGTGTCGCTGGGACGACCGAGGCGGGTTTTGGTCTCTTTTTCGCTTTTTTACCTAATCGTCATGAAGTTTTGCAATTTGGGCGATAACTCGATCTCCAGATGTCATAATCGAAGTCCCGTAAGTCGCAACACGCGCCTAATTTTGCGCGGTACTACGGTGTGTTTCATGCGGTCATCGGGAGGATCGAGGCGGTTTTGGTCTCTTTTTTTTCGCTTTTTGCCTAATCGCTGGGCGAAGTTTTGCACTGGGCGATAACTCGATCTCAGATGTCAAAATCGAGTCCCGTAAGTCGCAACACGCGCCTAATGACTACGCGGTGCATACGGTATGTTCAAGCGTGTCGCTGGGACTTCCGAGGCGGTTTTGACTCTTTATCGATTTTTTGCCTAATCGCTGGCGAAGTTTTGTAATTGGGCGATAACTCTAAGATCCTTATATCTAATCGAGTCCCGTAAGTCGCAACACTTCGCTTAATGCCTACGCGCGGTAACGGTGTGTTTCATGTCGCTGGGACGACCGACGCGGTTTTGGTCTCTTTTTCGGCTTTTTTGCTTAATCGCTGGCATGTAGTTTTGCAATTTGGCGATAACTCGATCTCCGTGACGCCTAATCGAGTCCCGTAAGTCAAACACGTGCATAATGCCTATTACGCAGGTGTTTCGTCGCTCGGACGATCAAGCGGTTTTCGTCTCTTTTTCGCTTTTTGCCTAATCGCTGCATGTGTTTTGCAATTTAGGCGATAACTCTAAGATTCTTATATCGGAATCGAGTCCCGTAAGTTCGCAACACGCGTTTAACGCCTACGCGGTTACGTAGGTGTCATGCGGTCGCTGGGACTAACGACGCTGGTTTTGGTCTCTTTTTCGACTTTTTGCTTAACTGGGGCGAAGTTTTGTAATTTGGGTGATAACTCCAGATCCTTATATCTAATCGAAGTCCCAGATGTTGCAACACGCGTTTAATACTTACGCGGTGCTACGCGCAGGCAGCCATGTCGCTCGGATTTAACGACGCTGGTTTTGGTCTTTTTCGCTTTTAGCCTAATCGCTGGGCGAAGTTTTGCAATTTGGGCGATAACTCCATCTCCAGATGTTTAAATCGAGTCCCGTAAGTCGCAACACGCGCTTCAATGCCTATGCGGTTCTACGTAGGTGTTTGGCGCGTCGCTCGGACGACCGAGGCGGGTTTTGGTCTCTTTTTTTCGCTTTTTGTCTAACTATCGGCGAAGTTTCGCAGAATCTGGGCGATAACTCGATCCACGATGTCTTAATCGAGTCCCGAAGTTTCAACACGCGCCTAATCCCTATATGGCGCCACGCCACGTGTGTTTGCGGTCGTCGCTCTAAGACCGAGGCGGTTTTGGTCTCTTTTTCGCTTTTTAGCCTAATCGCTGGCGAAGTTTTGCAATTTGGGCGATAACTTGATCTCCGTGATGTCGTAATCGAAGTCCCGTAAGTTGGAACACGCGTTTAACGCCCATGCGGTGCATACGTGTGTTCATGCGTGTCGCTCGGATGCACGAGGCGGTTTTTTGGTCTTTTTTTTCGCTTTTTTGCCTAATCATGCATGTAGTTTTGTAATTTGGGCGATAACTCTAAGATCCTTATATCGGAATCGAGTCCCGTGAATCGCAACACGCGTTTAACGCCTACGCGGTGCTACGCAGGTGTTCGCGGTCGCTCGGACGATCGAGGCGGTTTTGGTCTCTTTTTCGAATTTTGCCCGACCGCTGGTTTGCTTTTGCAATTTGGGCGATAACTCTAAGATTCTTATATCTAATCGAGTCCCGTAAGTCGCAACACGCGCTTTAACGCCTATGCGGTGCTACGCGTGTGTTTGCGTGTCGCTGGGACGACCGAGGCGGGTTTTGTTCTCTTTTTCGCTTTTTTGCCTAATCGCTGTCGAAGTTTTGCACTGACGATAACTCGATCTCCGTGATGTCGTAATCGAGTCCCGTAAGTCGCAAACACGCGTTTCACGCCTACGCGCAGGCGACGTAGGTGTTCATGCGTCGCTGGGACGCACCGAGACGGGTTTTGGTGTCTTTTTCGCTTTTTACTCATCGCGGCATGAAGTTTTGTAATTTGGGCAATAACTCAAGATCCTTATATCTAATCGAAGTCTCGTAAGTCGCAACACGCGCTTAATGCCCACGCGGTGTTACGTAGGTATTTCATGCGTGTCGCTGGGACGCACCGAGGCGCGTTTTGGGTCTTTTTTCGCTTTTTGCCTAATCGCTTGCATGAAGTTTTGTAATTTGGGCGATAACTCGACATCCTTATATCTAATTGAGTCCCGTAAGTTGCAAACACGCATAATGCTTACGCGGTGTTACGCTTATGTTCATGTCGCTGGGACGCACCGAGGCGAAGTTTTGGTCTTTTTTCGCTTTTTCCCTAATCGCATGTAGTTTTGTAATTGGGAGATAACTCGATCTCCAGATATCGTAATCGAAGTCCCATAAGTTGCAACACGTGCCTAATGCCTACGCGGTGCTACGATGTGTTTGCATGTCGTCGGACAAACCGAGGCGTTTTTTTGGTCTTTTTTCGCTTTTTGCCTAATTGTCTCATGAAGTTTTGCAATTTGGGCGATAACGCCAAGATCCTTATATCTAAATAGAGTCCCGTAGGGTTGCAACACGCGCTCAATGCCTATGCGTGTTAGGGTGTGTGTTTGCGTGTCGTTGGGACGACCGAGGCGGATTTTGGTCTCTTTTTCGCTTTTTAGCCCAACCGCCGGGCATGTAGTTTTGCAATTTGGGCGATAACTCCATCTCCGTATGTCGGAATCGAGTCCAAGAAGTTACAACACGCGCTCTAATGCCTATGCGGTTCTACGCAGGTGTTTGCGGTCGCTCGGACGACCGAGGCGGGTTTTGGTCTCTTTTTTGGCTATTTGTCAACTATCGAGTAGTTTCGCATTTGGGCGATAACTCGATCCACGACGTTTAATCGAGTCCCGTAAGTTTCAACACGCGCTCTAATGCCCATGCGGTGCTATGTGTGTGTTTCATGCGGTCGCTCGGACGACCGAGGCGGGTTTTGGTCTCTTTTTCGCTTTTTGCCTAATCATAATGTAGTTTTGCAATTTAGCGATAACTTGGCATCCTTATATCTAATCAAGTCCCGTAAGTCGCAACACGCGTTTAATGCCTACGCGGTGCTACGCGGTGTGTTCATGCGGTCATTGGGACGACCGAGGCGGTTTTGTTTTCTTTTTCGCTTTTTGCCTAACTCGCTGTCGAAGTTTTGCACTGGGCGATAACTCGATCTCCGTGATGTCGTAATCGAGTCCCGTAAGTTGCAACACGCGTTCCACGCCTACGCGGTGCGACGTAGGTGTTTGCGTGTCGCTGGGACGACCGAGACGGGTTTTGGTGTCTTTTTTGGCTTTTTACTCATCGCCGCATGAAGTTTTGCAATTGGGCAATAACTCTAAGATCCTTATATCTAATCGAGTCCCGTGAAGTCGCAACACGCGCCAATGCCTACGCGCGGTGCTACGCAGTGTGTTTGCATGTCGCTGGGACGACCGAGGCGGGTTTTGGTCTCTTTAGGCTTTTTGCCTAATCGCGTCATGAAGTTTTCGCATCAGCGATAACTCGATCTCCGTATGTTCTAATCGAAGTCCGGTAAGTCGCAACACGCGTTTAATCCATACGCGGTGCTACGCAGGTGTTTGCATGTCGCTGGGACGCACCGAGACGGGTTTTGGTGTCTTTTTGGCTTTTTGCTCATCATTGGCATGAAGTTTTGCAATTTGGGCGATAACTCTAAGATCCTTATATCTAATCGAGTCCCGTAAGTCGCAACACGCGTTTAATGCCTGCGGCGCGGTGCTATGTGTGTGTTCATGCATGTCGCTGGGAAGGCCGAGGCGGGTTTTGGTCTTTTTTTCGCTTTTTGCCTAACCGTCATGAAGTTTTGCAATTGGGCGTTAACTCTCAAGATCCTTATATCTAATCGAATCCCGTAAGTCGCAACACGCGTTTAATGCCTACGCGGTGCTACGGTGTTTCGGCGGTCGCTCGGACGACCGAGGCGGTTTTGGTCTCTTTTTGGCTTTTTGCCTAAATGTCATGAAGTTTCGCATTCAGCGATAACTCGATCTCCGTGATGTCTAATCGAGTCCCGTAAGTTTCAACACGCGTTTTAATGCCTACGCGCGGTGCTACGTATGCGTTTCATGCGGTCGCTCGTGACGACCGAGGCGGGTTTTGGTCTCTTTTTCGCTTTTTGCCTAATCGCTGCATGAAGTTTTGCAATTTGCGCGATAACTCTAAAGATCCTTATATCTAATCGAGTCCCGTAAGTCAAACACACGGCCTAATATCTACGCAAATACACACGCAGGTGTTCATGTGTCGTTGGGACGACCGATGGCCGGTTTTCGTTTTTTTTTCGCTTTGCCTCAACTATATGGCGTAGTTTTGTAATTTGGGCGATAACTCGATCTCCAGATGTCGTAATCAAGTCCCAGATGTGTTGCAACACGGCCTAATGCCTGCGCGGTACTACACGGTGTGTTGCGGTCGCTCGGACGACTCCAGCGGTTTTGGTCTCTTTTTCGCTTTTTGTTTAAATCGCCGGCCGCTTTTTAATTTAGCGATAACTCGATCTCCGTATGTTTAATCGAGTCCCGTAAGTCGCAACACGCGTTTAATGCCTACGCGGTGCTACGTGTGTTTACGTGTCGCTCGGACGATCGAGGCGGTTTTTGTCTCTTTTTCGCTTTTTGCCTAATCGCTGGGCGAAGTTTTACAATTTAGGCGATAACTCTAAGATCCTTATATCTAATCTAGTCCCGTAAGTCGCAACACGCGCCTAACGCCTTTTGCGGTGATACGGTTCGCTTATGATCGTTTCGGACGACCGAGGCGGGTTTTGGTCTCTTTTTTCGCTTTTTGTCTAACTGTCATTAGTTTTGAATTTGGGCGATAACTCGTCATCCTTATATCTAATCGACTCCCGTAAGTCGCAACCAAGGTTTAATGCCTACGCGGTGCTACGCGGGTGTTTACGTGTCGTTGGGACGACCGAGGCGGTTTTGGTCTCTTTTTTCGCTTTTTGCCTAATCGCGGGCATGAAGTTTTGTAATTTGGGCGATAACTCGATCTCTCAGACGCTTAATCGAAGTCTCGTAAGTGAAACACGCGCTCAATGCCCATGCGGTTCTACGGTGTGTTTCATGTCGCTGGGATGACCGAGAGGTGGTTTTGGTCTCTTTTTTTCGCTTTACTATCATGTAGAAGTTTTGTAATTTGGGCGATAACTCAAGATCCTTATATCTAATCTAGTCCCGTAAGTCGCAACACGCGCTCAATGCCCATGCGGTGATACATGTGTGTTCATGATCGCTCGGACGACCGAGGCGGTTTTGGTCTTTTTCGCTTTTTGCCTAACTGCTGGCATGAAGTTTTGAATTTGGGCGATAACTCTAAGATCCTTATATCTAATCGATTCTCGTAAGTCGCAACACGTGTTTAATGCTTACGCGGTGCTACGTGGTGTGTTCGCGTGTCGCTGGGACGACCGAGGCGCGGTTTTGGTCTCTTTTTCGCTTTTTTACCTAATCGCATGAAGTTTTGCAATTGGGCGATAACTCGATCTCCAGATGTCATAATCGAGTCCCGTGTAGTCGCAACACGCGCCTAATTTTACGCGCGTACTACGGTGTGTTTGCGGTCATTGGGAGGATCGAGGCGGTTTTGGTCTCTTTTTCGCTTTTTGCCTAATCGCTGGCGAAGTTTTGCATTTGGGCGATAACTCGATCTCCTCAGATGTCAAAATCGAGTCCCGTAAGTCGCAACACGCGTTTAATGACTACGCGGTGCTACGCGTATGTTTCGCGTGTCGCTGGGACTTCCGAGGCGGGTTTTGGACTCTTTATCGATTTTTGCCTAACGCTTGGCGAAGTTTTGTAATTTGGGCGATAACTCTAAGATCCTTATATCTAATCGAAGTCCCGTAAGTTGCAACACTTGCTTAACGCCTGGCGCGGTAACGCGGTGTGTTTGCGTGTCGCTGGGACGACCGACGCGGTTTTGTCTCTTTTTCGTTTTTGCCTAAATCGTCATGAAGTTTTGTAATTTGACGATAACTCGATCTCCGTGACGCTTAATCGAGTCCCGTAAGTTGAAACATGTGCATAATGCCTATTACGCAGGTGTTTTGCGTGTCGCTCGGACGATCAAGCGGGTTTTGGTCTTTTTTTCGCTTTTTGCCTAATCCGCATACGGTTTTGCAATTTAGGCGATAACTCTAAGATTCTTATATCGGAATCGAAGTCCCGTAAGTCGCAACACGCGTTTAATGCCTATGCGGTGTTACGTAGGAAGTTGGCGTGTCGCTGGGACTAACGACGCGTTTTGGTCTCTTTTTCGACTTTTTACTTAATCGCTGGCGAAGTTTTGTAATTTGGGTGATAACTCCAGATCCTTATATCTAATCGAAGTCCCGTGAGATGTTGCAACACGCGTTTAATGCTTACGCGCGGTACTACGGTAAGCGTTATGCGGTCGCTCGGATTTAACGACGCGGTTTTTTGGTCTTTTTGGCTTTTAGCCTAACCGTCATGAAGTTTTGCAATTTGGGCGATAACTCCATCTCCGTACGTCGGAATCGAGTCCCGTAAGTTGCAACACGCGCTAATGCCTGGCGCGGTTCTACATGCAGGTGTTTGCGGTCGCTCGGACGACCGAGGCGGGTTTTGGTCTCTTTTTCGCTTTTTGTCTAACTATCGGCGAAGCCAGAACTGGGCGATAACTCGATCACGACGCTTAATCGAGTCCCGTGAAGTTTCAACACGCGCCTAATCCCCTATACGGCGCCACGTGTGTTTGCGCGGTCGCTCGGAAGACCGAGGCGGTTTTGGTCTCTTTTTCGCTTTTAGCCTAACTCGCATGAAGTTTTGCAATTGGGCGATAACTTGATCTCCGTGATGTCGTAATCGAGTCCCGTAAGTCGAACACGCGTTTAACGCCTATGCGCGGTGCTACGTGTGTGTTTCGCGTGTCGCTCGGATGACGAGGCGGTTTTGGTCTTTTTTTTCGCTTTTTGCCTAATCGTTGGCGAAGTTTTGTAATTTGGGCGATAACTCTAAGATCCTTATATCTAATCGAGTCCCAGTAAATCGCAACACGCGCTTAATGCCTGCGCGGCTACGCGGTGTGTTCGCGTGTCGCTCGGACGATCGAGGCGGGTTTTGGTCTCTTTTTCGAATTTTGCTCGACCGCTGCATTGTTTTGCAATTTGGGCGATAACTCTCAGATTCTTATATCGGAATCGAGTCCCGTAAGTCGCAACACGCGCTTTCACGCCTGCGCGGTGCTATACGCAGGTGTTTCGCGTGTCGCTGGGACGCACCGAGGCGGTTTTGTTCTCTTTTTCGCTTTTTTGCCTAATCGTTGTCGAAGTTTTGCATTTGGACGATAACTCGATCTCCAGATGTCGTAATCGAGTCCCGTAAGTCGCAACACGCGTTTCACGCCTACGCGCGGTGCGACGTGTGTGTTCGCGTGTCGCTGGGACGACCGAGACGGGTTTTTGTGTCTTTTTTCGCTTTTTACCTCATCACGGGCGAAGTTTTGCAATTTGGGCAATAACTCTAAGATCCTTATATCTAATCGAGTCCCAGAATTGCAACACGCGTTAATGCCTACGCGGTGCTACGTAGTGTGTTTGTATGTCGCTGGGACGCACCGAGGCGGGTTTTGGTCTTTTTTGGCTTTTTGCCTAATCGTGGCGTAGTTTTATAATTTGGGCGAACTCGATCTCCGTATGTCGTAATCGAAGTCCCGTAAGTCGCAACACGCGCCTCATTTTATGCGCGTGTTACGTAGGTGTTTGCGTGTCGCTTGACGATCGAGGCGTGTTTTTGTATCTTTTTCGACTTTTTGCCGAATCTGTTAAAGAAGTTTTGCAATTGGGCGATAACTCTAAGATCCTTATATCTAATCGAGTCCCGTAAGTCGCAACACGCGTTTAATGACTACGCGCGTGTACACGCGGTGTTTATGTCGTTGGGATTTACTCAAGACGGTTTTGGTCTTTTTGACTTTTTGCCTAATCGCCGGATGCTTTTGCATTTGGCGATAACTCGATCTCCAGATGTCTAATCGAGTCCCGTAAGTTTTAACACGCCTAATCCCTGCGCGCGTGCTTCAGGTGTTTCATGCGTGTCGCTCGACGACCGAGGCGGGTTTTGGTCCCTTTTGGCTTTTTTTCCTAATCGTCATGAAGTTTTGTAATTGGGCGATAACTCTAAGATCCTTATATCTAATCGAGTCCCGTTAGTTGCAACACGCGTTTAATGCCCACGCGGTGCTACGCGGTGTTTCATGCGTGTCGCTCGGACGACCGAGGTGGGTTTTTGGTCTTTTTGGCTTTTTTCCTAACTATCGCATGAAGTTTTGCAATTGGGCGATAACTCTAAGATCCTTATATCTAATCGAGTCCCGTAAGTCGCAACACACGCCTAATGCCCATGCTACCGCCACGCAGGTGTTTACGTGTCGCTGGGACGACCGAGGAGGGTTTTGGTCTCTTTTTTCGCTTTTTGCCTAACTGCTGGCAAGTTTTGCACTTGGGCGATAACCCGATCTCCAGATGTCAAAATCGAGTCCCGTAAGTCGCAACACGCGCTTAATGCCCACGCGGTGCTATACGGTGGTTTCGCGTGTCGCTGGGACGACCGAGACGAAGTTTTGGTGTCTTTTTTCGCTTTTTGCTTTCATCGTCATGAAGTTTTGCAATTGGGCGATAACTCTAAGATCCTTATATCTAATCGAGTCCCGTGAAGTCGCAACACGCCGCTTAATGTCTATGCGGTGCTATATGTGTGTTTGCGTTGTCGCTGGAACAACCGAGGCGGGTTTTGGTCTCTTTTTCGCTTTTTTACCTAATCGTCAGCGAAGTTTCAGATTGGGAGATAACTCGATCTCCAGATGTTTAATCGAAGTCCCGTAAGTTTCAACACATGCCTAATCCCTACGCGTGTTACGTGTGTTTGCATGTCATTCTTGACGATCGAGGCGGTTTTGGTCTCTTTTTCTGGGCTTTTTGCCTAACTCGCCATGAAGTTTTGCAATTTGGGTGATAACTCTAAGATCCTTATATCTAATCGAGTCCCGTAAGTTGCAACACGCGTTTAATGACTACGCGGTATACGGTGTGTTCACAGAGTCGCTGGGACCACCAAGACGGGTTTTGGTCTCTTTTTTGACTTTTTGCCTAACTGCTGGATAGCCAGCAATTTTGGCGATAACTCGATCTCCAGATGTCTAATCGAGTCCCGTAAGTTTTAACACGCGCCTTAATCCCTGGCGCGTGCTTCGTGTGTTTCATGTGTCGCTCGACGACCGAGGCGGGTTTTGGTCTCCTTTTCGCTTTTTTCCTAACTGTCGGCGTAGTTTTGCAATTGGGCGATAACTCTAAGATACTTATATCTAATCGAAGTTCCGTAAGTCGCAACACGCGTTTAATGCCTACGCGGTGCTACGTGTATTTTGCGTGTCGTTGGGACGCACCGAGGTATGGTTTTGGTCTCTTTTTCGCTTTTTGCCTAATCGCCGGCATGAAGTTTTGTAATTTGGGCAATAACTCGACATCCTTATATCTAATCGAGTCCCCGTAAGTTGCAACACGCGCTAATGCTTGCGCGGTGTTACGGTATGTTTGCGTGTCGCTGGGACGACCGAGGCGAAGTTTTGGTCTCTTTTTTCGCTTTTTTTCTAACCGATCGCATGAAGTTTTGCATTTGGGAGATAACTCGATCTCCAGATATCGTAATCGACTCCCATAAGTCGCAACACGCGTTTAATGCCTACGCGGTGTTACGATGTGTTTGCATGTCGCTCGGACACCGAGGCGGGTTTTGGTCTCTTTTTCGCTTTTTGCCTAATCATTGGGCGAAGTTTTGCAATTTGGGCGATAACGCCAAGATCCTTATATCTAATCAGAGTCCCGTAAGTCGCAAACACGCGCTCCAATGCCCATGCGCGTGCTAGGTGTGTGTTGCGCGTGTCGCTGGGACGACCGAGGCGGTTTTGGTCTCTTTTTCGCTTTTTAGCCAACCGTCGGCATGAAGTTTTGCAATTGGGCGATAACTCCATCTCCGTATGTCTAATCGAGTCCAAGAAGTTACAACACGCGCCTAATGCCCATGCGCGGTTCTACGCAGGTGTTTCATGCGGTCGCTCGGACGATCGAGGCGGGTTTTGGTCTCTTTTTCGCTTTTTGTCTAACTATCGAGTAGTTTCGCAATTGGGCGATAACTCGACATACGATGTTTAATCGAGTCCCGTAAGTTTCAACACGCGTTTAATGCCTATGCGGCATATGTGTGTTTTGCGGTCGCTCGGACGACCGAGGCGGGTTTTGGTCTCTTTTTCGCTTTTTGCTTAATCGCCGCCGCATGAAGTTTTGCAATTTAGGCGATAACTTGGCATCCTTATATCTAATCAAGTCCCGTAAGTCGCAACACGCGTTTAACGCCCACGCGGTGCTACGGAGTGTTCATGCGTCATCGGGACACCGAGGCGGGGTTTTGTTCTCTTTTTCGCTTTTTGCCTAATCGCTGTCGAAGTTTTGCATTTGGGCGATAACTCGATCTCCGTATGTCGTAATCGAGTCCCGTAAGTCGCAACACGCGTTTCACGCCTATGCGCGGTGCGACGACGCAGGTGTTTCATGCGGTCGCTGGGACGACCGAGACGGGTTTTGTGTCTTTTTCGCTTTTTACTCATCATCGCGCATGAAGTTTTGCAATTTGGGCAATAACTCTAAGATCCTTATATCTAATCGAGTCCCGTAAGTCGCAACACGCGTTAATGCCCATGCGTGCGGTACATGGTGTGTTTCAGATGTCGCTGGGACGACCGAGGCGGTTTTTGTCTCTTTTTAGGCTTTTTGCCTAACCGCGTGCATGAAGTTTCGCATTCAGCGATAACTCGATCTCCGTATGTCTAATCGAGTCCTGTAAGTCGCAACACGCGCTTAATCCATACGCGGCACACTACGGTGTTTGCGTGTCGCTGGGACGCACCGAGACGGTTTTGTGTCTTTTTGGCTTTTTGCCTCATCGTCATGTAGTTTTGCAATTTGGGCGATAACTCTAAGATCCTTATATCTAATCGAGTCCCGTAAGTTGCAACACGCGTTTAATGCCATACGCGGCATACATGTGTGTTTCGCGTTGTCGCTGGGATGGCCGAGGCGGTTTTGGTCTTTTTTCGCTTTTTTGCCTAACCGCGCATGAAGTTTTGCAATTTGGGCGTTAACTCTCAAGAGATTTTATATCGGAATCGAATCCCGTAAGTCGCAACACGTGCCTAATGCCTATGCGGTACACGGCGGTGTTCATGTGTCGCTCGGACGCACCGAGGCGGTTTTGGTCTCTTTTTTGGCTTTTTGCCTAAATGTCATGAAGTTTCGCAATTTGGGCGATAACTAGATCTCCAGATGCCTAATCGAGTCCCGTAAGTTTCAACACGCGCTTAATGCCTACGCGGTGTTACGTATGTGTTCGCGGTCGCTCGGACGATCGAGGCGGTTTTTGGTCTTTTTCGCTTTTTGCCTAACTCGTCATGTAGTTTTGCAATTTGCGCGATAACTCAAAGATCCTTATATCTAATCGAGTCCCGTAAAGTTCAAACACGCGCCTAATATCTATGCGCCGCCACGTGTGTGTTCATGTTGTCGCTGGGATGACCGAGCCGGGTTTTCGTTTTTTTTCGCTGCTTTCGCCTAACTATCATGAAGTTTTGCACTGGGCGATAACTCGATCTCCGTGATGTCGTAATCAAGTCCCGATGTTGCAACACGCGCCTAATGCCTACGCGGTATTACGCGGTGTTTGCGTGTCGCTCGGACGACCTAAAGCGGGTTTTGGTCTTTTTCGCTTTTTGCTTAACCGCTGGCCGCTTTTGTAATTTAGCGATAACTCGATCTCCAGATGTCTAATCGAGTCCCGTAAGTCGCAACACGCGTTTAATGCCTACGCGGTGTACGTGGTGTGTTTACGTGTCGCTCGGACGACCGAGGCGGTTTTGGTCTCTTTTTTCGCTTTTTGCCTAATCTGTCATGAAGTTTTACAATTTAGCGATAACTCTAAGATCCTTATATCTAATCTAGTCCCGTGAAGTCGCAACACGCGGTTTAATGCCTTGCGGTGATACGCGGTTCGTTTTCGTGATCGCTCGGACGATCGAGGCGGTTTTTGGTCTCTTTTTCGCTTTTTGTCTAATCGCTGGCATTAGTTTTGGAATTTCACGATAACTCTAAGATCCTTATATCTAATCGACTCCCGTAAGTCGCAACCAAAGGTTTAATACCTATGCGGTGTTACGTAGGTGTTTACGGTCGCTGGGACGACCGAGGCGTGTTTTGGTCTCTTTTTCGCCATTTAACCGCGCATGTAGTTTTGTAATTTGGGCGATAACTCGATCTCCAGACGCTTTAATTGAGTCCCGTAAGTCAAACACGGTTCAATGCCCATGCGCGGTTCTACGGTGTTTCGCATGTCGCTGGGATGACCGAGGGGTTTTGGTCTTTTTTCGCTTTACTATGGCGAAGTTTTGCAATTGGGCGATAACTCTAAGATCCTTATATCTAATCTAGTCCCGTAAGTCGCAACACGCGCCTAACGCCTATGCGGTGCTACGTGTATGTTTTTCGCGTCGCTGGGACGATCGAGTATGGTTTTTGACTCTTTTTTGGCTTTTTGCCTAACTGCTGCATGAAGTTTTGCAATTGGGCGAGAACTCGATCTCCGTATGTCGTAATCGAGTCCCGTAAGTCGCAACACGCGCCTAATTTTATGCGCGGTGTTACGTGTGTGTTTGCGTGTCGCTTGGACGACCGAGAGGGGTTTTGGTCTCTTTTTCGACTTTTTGCCGAATCATATCAAGTTTTGCAATTGGGCGATAACTCAAGATCCTTATATCGGAATCGAGTCCCGTAAGTTGCAACACGTGCCTAATGACTACGCGGTGCTATATGTGTGTTTGCGTGTCGCTGGGATCACCAAGACGGTTTTGGTCTCTTTTTGACTTTTTGCCTAATCGCCGCTGGGCCGCATTTCACGATAACTCGATCTCCAGATGTTTAATCGAGTCCCGTGAAGTTTTAACACGCGCCTAATCCCTACGCGGTGCTTCGTAGGTGTTTCATGGTCGCTTGACGATCGAGGCGGGTTTTGGTCTCTTTTTCGCTTTTTTGTCTAACTCGTCATGAAGTTTTGTAATTTGGGCGATAACTCTAAGATACTTATATCTAATCGAAGTTCCGTAAGTCGCAACACGCGCCTAATGCCTACGCGGTGCTACGCAGGTATTTGCGTGTCGCTGGGACGACCGAGGCGGTTTTGGTCTCTTTTTTCGTTTTTGCCTAACTCGTCATGAAGTTTTGCACTGGGCGATAACTCGATCTCCAGACATCTAATCGAGTCCCGTAAGTCAAACACGTGCCTAATGCCCATGCGGTTTTCTATGTGTGTTTGCGGTGTCGCTCGGACGACTAAAGCGGGTTTTGGTCTCTTTTTCGACATTTTGCTCGATCACATGCAGTGGTTTTGCAATTTGGGCGATAACTCTAAGATTCTTATATCTAATCGAGTCCCGTGAAGTCGCAACACGCGTTTAACGCCCATGCGGTATACGGTGTGTTTCGCGTGTCGCTGGGATGACCGAGACGGTTTTGGTCTCTTTTTCGCTTTTTAACTAATCGTCGCATGAAGTTTTGTAATTTGGCGATAACTCCCAGATCCTTATATTGGAATCGAGTCCCGTAAGTCGCAACACGCGCCTAATGCCTACGCGGTGCTACGTGTGTTTCGCGTGTCGCTCGGATGACCGAGGGTGTTTTTGTCTCTTTTTCAAGATTTTGCCTAATCGCTTGGGCGAAGTTTTGCAATTTGGCGATAACTCGATCTCCGTATGGCGAATCGAGTCCCGTAAGTTGCAACACGCGTTTAACGCCTACGCGGTGCTACGGTGTGTTTCGCGGTCGCTGGGATGACCGAGACGGGTTTTGGTCTCTTTTTTGGCTTTTGCCTAACCTGCTGGGCATGAAGTTTTGCAATTGGGCGGTAACTCGATCTCCGTACGTCGTAATCGAAGTCCCGTAAGTCGCAACACGCGCTTAATTTTGGCGCGGTGTTACGTGTGTTTGGCGTGTCGCTTGGACGCATCGAGGCGGGTTTTGGCTCTTTTTCGACTTTTTGTTTAATCGTTAAAGAAGTTTTGCAATTTGGGCGATAACTCTAAGATCCTTATATCTAATCGAGTCCCGTAAGTCGCAACACGCGTTTAATGACTACGCGGTATACGTGTGTTTACAGAGTCGCTGGGACGCCCACCAAGACGGGTTTTGTCTCTTTTTTGACTTTTTTGCCTAACCGCCGCCGGGCCAGCATTTGGCGATAACTCGATCTCCGTGACGCTTAATCGAGTCCCTTAAGTTTTAACACGCGTTTAATCCATACGCGCGGCTTCGTGTGTGTTTCGCGTGTCGCTTTGACGATCGACGCGGGTTTTGGTCTTTTTGTCTTTTTGTTCAACTCGCTGGCGAAGTTTTGCAATTTGGGCAATAACTCTAAGATACTTATATCTAATCGAAGTTCGTAAGTCGCAACACGCGTTTAACGCCTACGCGGTGTTATTGGTGTATTTGCTCGTCGCTGGGACGACCGAGGCGGTTTTGGTGTCTTTTTCGCTTTTTGCCTAATCGCTGCATGTAGTATTGTAATTTGGGCGATAACTCGACATCCTTATATCGGAATCGAGTCCCGTAAGTCGCAACACACGCAATAATGCTTATGCGCGGTGTTACGCAGGTGTTTCGCGTGTCGCTGGGACGACCGAGGCGAAGTTTTGGTCTCTTTTTCGCTTTTTGCCTAATCGTCATGAAGTTTTGCAATTTGGGAGATAACTCGATCTCCGTGATATCGTAATCGAGTCCCATAAGTCGCAACACGCGTTTAACGCCTACGCTGCATACGTATGTGTTCAGACATGTCGTTCGGACAAACCGAGGCGTGTTTTGTCTCTTTTTTTCGCTTTTTGCCTAATTGTCATGAAGTTTTGTAATCGGGCGATAACCCCCAGATCCTTATATCTAATAGAGTCTCGTAAGTCGCAACACGTGCTTCAATGCCTACGCGGCTAGGTGTGTGTTTGCGGTCGCTGGGACGACCGAGAAGTGGTTTTGGTCTCTTTTTCTACTTTTTGCCTAACTCGTCATGAAGTTTTGCATTGGGCGATAACTCCATCTCCGTACGCCTAATCGAGTCCAAGAAGTTACAACACGTGACTAATGCCTATGCGGTTCTACGTGTGTTCATGTCGTCGCTCGGACGACCGAGGCGGGTTTTGGTCTCTTTGTTCGCTTTTTGTCTAACTATCGGAGAGTTTCAAATTGGGCGATAACTCGATTCACGATGCTCTAATCGAGTCCCGTGAAGTTTCAACACGCGCTCAATGCCTACGCGTGCATATGTGTGTGTTTGCGGTCGCTCGGACGACCGAGGCGGGTTTTGGTCTATTTTTCGCTTTTTGTCTAATCGTTGGGCGAAGTTTTGTAATTGGGCGATAACTCCAGATCCTTATATTGAATCGAGTCCCGTAAGTCGCAACACGTGCTTAATGCCTACGCGGTGCTACGTGTGTGTTCATGCGGTCGCTCGATGACCGAGGTGTGTTTTGGTCTCTTTTTCAAGATTTTGCCTAATCGTCGCATGAAGTTTTGCAATTCGGGGCGATAACTCGATCTCCGTGATGGCTAATCGAGTCCCGTAAGTCGCAACACGCGTTTAACGCCTATGCGGTGCTACGGTGTGTGTTCATGCGTGTCGCTGGGACGACCGAGACGGGTTTTGGTCTCTTTTTTCGCTTTTTGCCTAACTGTCGGGCGAAGTTTTGCATTGGGAGAGAACTCGATCTCCGTATGTCGTAATCGAGTCCCGTAAGTCGCAACACGCGCCTAATTCTTTGCGCGTGTTACGTGTGTTCATGCGGTCGCTTCGACGCACCGAGGCGGGTTTTGGTCTCTTTTTCGATTTTTTTGTCGAACCGTTAAAGAAGTTTTGCAATTGGGCGATAACTCAAGATCCTTATATCTAATCGAAGTCCCGTAAGTCGCAACACGCGTTTAATGACTACGCGGTGCATACGTAGTTTCATATCGCTGGGATTTACCAAGACGGGTTTTGGTCTTTTTTTGACTTTTTTGCCTAATCGCCGCTGGGCCGCATTTTGGCGATAACTCGATCTCCGTATGCTTAATCGAGTCCCTTAAGTTTTAACACGCGTTTAATCCATACGCGTGCTTCGTAGGTGTTTCATGCGGTCGCTTTTGACGATCGGCGCGGTTTTGGTCTCTTTTTCGCTTTTTGTCTAACCGCATGAAGTTTTGCATTTGGGCGATAACTCTAAGATACTTATATCTAATCGAGTTCCGTAAGTCGCAACACGCGTTTAACGCCTACGCGGTGCTACGCGGTGTATTTCATGCGTGTCGCTGGGACCCACCGAGGCGTGGTTTTGGTCTCTTTTTCGCTTTTTGCCTAATCGTCATGTAGTTTTGTAATTTGGGCGATAACTCGACATCCTTATATCTAATCGAGTCCCGTAAGTCGCAACACGCGTTTAATGCCTACGCGTGCTACGGTGTGTTTATGCGTGTCGCCTTCGGATGACCGAGGGTGTTTTGGTCTCTTTTTCAAGATTTTGCCTAATCACGCATGAAGTTTTGTAATTTGGGCGATAACTCGATCTCCGTGATGGCGGAATCGAGTCCCGTAAGTCGCAACACGCGCTTAACGCCTACGCGGTGCTACGCAGTGTGTTTCATGTCGCTGGGACGACCGAGACGGGTTTTGGTCTTTTTCGCTTTTTTGCCTAACTGCCGCATGAAGTTTTGCATTGGGAGAGAACTCGATCTCCGTGATGTCGTAATCGAAGTCCCGTAAGTCGCAACACGCGCCTAATTTTTACGCGTGTTACGTAGTGTGTCATGCGTGTCGCTTGGACGACCGAGGCGTGGTTTTGGTCTCTTTTTCGACTTTTTTTGCCGAATCGTTAAAGAAGTTTTGCAATTTGGGCGATAACTCTAAGATCCTTATATCTAATCGAGTCCCGTAAGTCAGCAACACGCGTTTAATGACTACGCGGCATACGCGGTGTGTTTCATGTCGCTGGGACGCACTCAAGACGGGTTTTGGTCTTTTTTGACTTTTTGCCTAATCGCTGAAGGCCGCTCGCATTTCAGCGATAACTCGATCTCCGTGATGCCTAATCGAGTCCCTTAAGTTTTAACACGCGTTTAATCCATACGCGTGCTTCGCAGGTGTTTCATGCGGTCGCTTTGACGATCGACGCGGTTTTGGTCTCCTTTTTCGCTTTTTGTCTAATCGCTGGCGAAGTTTTGTAATTTGGGCGATAACTCTAAGATACTTATATCTAATCGAGTTCCGTAAGTCGCAACACGCGTTTAACGCCCATGCGGTGTTACGGTATTTCATGTATGTCGCTGGGACGACCGAGGCGGTTTTGGTCTCTTTTTCGCTTTTTGCCTAATCGCCGCATGAAGTTTTGTAATTTGGGCGATAACTCGACATCCTTATATCTAATCGAGTCCCGTAAGTCGCAACACGCTAATGCTTACGCGGTTACGTGTGTGTTTGCGTGTCGCCTGGGACGACCGAGGCGAAGTTTTGGTCTTTTTCGCTTTTTGCTTAATCGTGCATGAAGTTTTGTAATTTGGGAGATAACTCGATCTCCGTGATATCGTAATCGAGTCCCATAAGTCGCAACACGCGTTTAATGCCTACGCGGTGCTACGATGTGTTTTCAGCATGTCGCTCGGACAAACCGAGGCGGTTTTGGTCTCTTTTTCGCTTTTTGCCTAATTGTTGGCGAAGTTTTGTAACTGGGCGATAACTCAAGATCCTTATATCTGAATAGAGTCTCGTAAGTTGCAACACGTGCTCAATGCCTATGCCGGTGCTAGGTGTGTGTGTTTCATGCGTGTCGCTGGGACGACCGAGGCGGTTTTGGTCTCTCTTTTTTCTACTTTTGCCTAATCATGGCGTAGTTTTGCAATTGGGCGATAACTCCATCTCCGTACGTCTAATCGAGTCCAAGAAGTTACAACACGTGACTAATGCCCATGCGCGGTTCTACGTGGTGTGTTCGCGCGGTCGCTCGGACGATCGAGGCGGGTTTTGGTCTCTTGTTCGCTTTTTGTCTAACTATCGGTAGTTTCGAATTTGGGCGATAACTCGATTCACGATGTTCTAATCGAGTCCCGTAAGTTTCAACACGCGCTCAATGCCTATGCGGTGCTATGTGTGTTTCGCAGGTCGCTCGGACGATCGAGGCGGTTTTGGTCTATTTTTTCGCTTTTTTGTCTAATCGCGTCATGAAGTTTTGCAATTGGGCGATAACTCCCAGATCCTTATATTCGAATCGAGTCCCGTAAGTCGCAACACGCGCGTTTAATGCCCACGCGGTGCTACGTGTGTGTTCATGCGGTCGCTCGGATGACCGAGGGTGTTTTGGTCTCTTTTTCTAAGATTTTGCCTAATCGCTCATGAAGTTTTGTAATTTGGGCGATAACTCGATCTCCGTATGGCGGAATCGAGTCCCGTGGTTGCAACACGCGTTTAACGCCTATGCGGTGCTACGGTGTGTTTGCGTGTCGCTGGGACGACTTCGAGACGGGTTTTGGTCTCTTTTTCGCTTTTTGCCTAATCGCTGGGCGAAGTTTTGCACTTGGGAGAGAACTCGATCTCCGTGATGTCGTAATCGAGTCCCGTAAGTCGCAACACGCGCCTAATTTTGCGCGGTGTTACGCGGTGTGTTCGCGTGTCGCTTGGACGACCGAGAAGGGTTTTGGTCTCTTTTTCGATTTTTGCCGAATCGTTAAAGAAGTTTTGCAATTGGGCGATAACTCTAAGATCCTTATATCTAATCGAAGTCCCGTAAGTTGCAACACGCGCTTTAATGACTATGCGGTGCTACGTGTGTTTCACAGTCGCTGGGACGCACCAAGACGGGTTTTGGTCTCTTTTTTTGACTTTTTGCCTAACTGGCTGCCGCCGCATTTCAGCGATAACTCGATCTCCGTGATGTTTAATCGAGTCCCTTAAGTTTTAACACGCGTTTAATCCATATGCGGTGCTTCGTGTTTCATGCGTGTCGCTTTTGACGATCGACGCGGGTTTTGGTCTCTTTTTCGCTTTTTGTCTAATCGCTGGGCGAAGTTTTGCAATTTGGGCGATAACTCTAAGATACTTATATCTAATCGAAGTTCCGTAAGTCGCAACACGCGTTTAATGCCTACGCGGTGTTACGCGGTATTTGCGGTCGCTGGGACGACCGAGGCGGTTTTGGTCTTTTTGGCTTTTTGCCTAACCGGCATGAAGTTTTGTAATTTGGGCGATAACTCGACATCCTTATATCTAATCGAGTCCCGTAAGTCGCAACACGCGCTAATGCTTACGCGGTGTTACGTAGGTGTTTTGCGTGTCGCTGGGACGACCGAGGCGAAGTTTTGGTCTCTTTTTCGCTTTTTGCCTAATCGTCATGTAGTTTTGCATTTGGGAGATAACTCGATCTCCGTGATATCGTAATCGAGTCCCATAAGTCGCAACACGCGTTCTAATGCCCACGCGGTGCTACGATGTGTTTTGCATGTCGCTCTGGACAAACCGAGCGCGGTTTTGGTCTCTTTTTCGGCTTTTTGCCTAATTCATTTATGTAGTTTTGTAATCGGGCGATAACCCTAAGATCCTTATATCTAACAGAGTCTCGTAAGTCGCAACACGTGCTTTAATGCCTATGCGGTGCTAGGTGTGTGTTCATGTCGCTGGGACGACCGAGGCGGTTTTTGGTCTTTTTCTACTTTTGCTTCAATCAATCGCATGTAGTTTTGCACTGGGCGATAACTCCATCTCCGTATGCCTAATCGAGTCCAGAAGTTACAACACGTGACTAATGCCTATGCGGTTCTACGCAGTGTTTGCGTGGTCGCTCGGACGATCGAGGCGGGTTTTGGTCTCTTGTTTCGCTTTTTGTCTAACTATCGGAGAGTTTCAAATTTGGGCGATAACTCGATTCACGATGTTTAATCGAGTCCCGTGAAGTTTCAACACGCGCCTAATGCCTATGCGTGCTATGTGTAGTGTTTCATGCGGTCGCTCGGACGACCGAGGCGGTTTTGGGTCTATTTTTCGCTTTTTTGTCTAACTCGCTCATGAAGTTTTGCAATTTGGGCGATAACTCCCAGATCCTTATATTGGAATCGAGTCCCGAAGTTGCAACACGCGCCTAACGCCTACGCGGTGCTACGGTGTGTTCATGCGGTCGCTCTGGATGACCGAAAGGTGTTTTGGTCTTTTTTCGCATTTTGCCTAATCGCCGGGCGTAGTTTTGCATTAGCGATAACTCGATCTCCGTATGGCGGAATCGAGTCCCGTGGTTGCAACACGCGCCTAATGCCTACGCGGTGCTACGCAGGTGTTTGCATGTCGCTGGGACGACCGAGACGGGTTTTGGTCTCTTTTTGGCTTTTTGCCTAACCGCTGCATGTAGTTTTGCATTTGGGAGAGAACTCGATCTCCGTATGTCGTAATCGAAGTCCCGTAAGTCGCAACACGTGCTCTAATTCTTGGCGCGGTGTTACGTGTGTGTGTTTGCGTGTCGCTTCGACGCATCGAGGCGGGTTTTGGTCTCTTTTTCGACTTTTTTGCCGAATCCGTAAAGAAGTTTTGCAATTGGGCGATAACTCTAAGATCCTTATATCTAATCGAGTCCCGTAAGTCGCAACACGTGCCTAATGACTATGCGGTGCTACGTGTGTGTTTCATGCGTTGTCGCTGGGACCCACTCAAGACGGTTTTGGTCTTTTTGACTTTTTGCCTAACCGCCGCCGGCTTCGCATTTCGCGATAACTCGATCTCCGTATGCTTAATCGAGTCCCTTAAGTTTTAACACGTGCTTTAATCCATATGCGGTGCTTCGTGTGTTTGCGGTCGCTTTTGACGATCGGCGCGGGTTTTGGTCTCCTTTTTGGCTTTTTGTCTAATCGCTCATGAAGTTTTGTAATTGGGCGATAACTCTAAGATACTTATATCTAATCGAAGTTCCGTAAGTCGCAACACGCGTTTAATGCCTACGCGCGGTGCTACGTAGGTATTTGCGTGTCGTTGGGACGCACCGAGGCGGTTTTGGTCTTTTTTCGCTTTTTGCCTAATCGTCGGCGTAGTTTTGTAATTTGGGCGATAACTCGACATCCTTATATCTAATTGAGTCCCGTAAGTTCGCAACACGTGCTAATGCTTACGCGTGTTACGTAGTGTGTTTGCGTGTCGCTGGGACGACCGAGGCGAAGTAGTTTTGGTCTCTTTTTTGGCTTTTTGCTTAACCGTCATGTAGTTTTGCATTTGGGAGATAACTCGATCTCGTGATATCGTAATCGAGTCCCATAAGTCGCAACACGCGCCTAATGCCCACGCGCGGTGCTACGATGTGTTCGTAGATGTCGTTCGGACAACCGAGAAGGCGGTTTTGGTCTCTCTTTTTCTTGGGCTTTTTGCTTAATTGTCATGAAGTTTTTAACCGGGCGATAACTCCTCAGATCCTTATATCTAATAGAGTCTCGTAAGTCGCAACACGTGCCTAATGCCTACGCGGTGCTAGGTGTGTTTGCGGTCGCTGGGACGACCGGTATGGTTTTGGTCTCTTTTTCTACTTTTGCCTAATCACGGCATGTAGTTTTGCAATTTGGGCGATAACTCCATCTCCGTATGCTCTGGAATCGAGTCCAAGAAGTTACAACACGGACTAATGCCTACGCGGTTCTACGTAGGTGTTCATGCGTGTCGCTCGGACGACCGAGGCTGGTTTTGGTCTCTTGTTCGCTTTTTGTCTAACTATCGAGTAGTTTCAAATTTGGGCGATAACTCGATTCCACGATGTTTTAATCGAGTCCCGAAGTTTCAACACGCGCCTAATGCCTATGCGGTGTACATGTGTGTTTCATGTGTCGCTCGGACGACCGAGGCGGGTTTTGGTCTATTTTTCTGGGCTTTTTGTCTAACCTGTCATGAAGTTTTGCAATTGGGCGATAACTCCAGATCCTTATATTGGAATCGAGTCCCGTAAGTTGCAACACGCGTTTAACGCCTACGCGGCTACGTGTGTGTTTCATGTCGCTCGGATGACCGAGGTGTTTTGGTCTCTTTTTTAAGATTTTGCCTAATCGCTGCATGAAGTTTTGCAATTGGGCGATAACTCGATCTCCGTATGGCGGAATCGAGTCCCAGAAGTTGCAACACGTGCCTAATGCCTATGCGGTGCTACGTGTGTGTTTGCGTGTCGTTGGGACGACCGAGACGGGTTTTGGTCTCTTTTTTGGCTTTTTGCCTAACTGTTGGCGAGTTTTGCAATTTGGGAGAGAACTCGATCTCCGTATGTCAGAATCGAGTCCCGTAAGTTGCAACACGTGCCTAATTCTTATGCGGTGTTACGTGTGTGTTTGCGTGTCGTTTGGACGACCGAGGCGGGTTTTGGTCTCTTTTTCGACTTTTTGCCGAACTGTTAGCAAGTTTTGCAATTTGGGCGATAACTCGGCATCCTTATATCGGAATCGAGTCCCGTAAGTTGCAACACGTGCCTAATGACTATGCGGTGCTACGTGTGTGTTTGCGTGTCGTTGGGACGACCAAGACGGGTTTTGGTCTCTTTTTTGACTTTTTGCCTAATCGCGCCGGCCGCATTTCAGCGATAACTCGATCTCCGATGTTTAATCGAGTCCCTTAAGTTTTAACACGTGCTTAATCCATACGCGTGCTTCGTGTGTTTTCATGCGTGTCGCTTTGACGATCGATCGCGCGGTTTTGGTCTCCTTTTCGCTTTTTGTCTAATCGTGGCGAAGTTTTGCAATTGGGCGATAACTCTAAGATACTTATATCGAATCGAGTTCGTAAGTCGCAACACGCGCTTAACGCCCATGCGGTGCTACGGTGTATTTGCGTGTCGCTGGGACGCACCGAGGCGGGTTTTCGTCTTTTTCGCTTTTTGCCTAACTCACGCATGAAGTTTTGTAATTTGGGCGATAACTCGACATCCTTATATCTAATCGAGTCCCGTAAGTTGCAACACGTGCTAATGCTTACGCGGCGTTTACGTGTGTGTTCGCGTGTCGCTGGGACGCACCGAGGCGAAGTTTTGGTCTCTTTTTCGCTTTTTGCCTAACTGTCATGTAGTTTTGCAATTTGGGAGATAACTCGATCTCCCAGATATCGTAATCGAGTCCCATAAGTCGCAACACGTGTTTCACGCCTATGCGGGCATACGATGTGTTTGCATGTCGGATGACAACCGAGGCGGTTTTGGTCTCTTTTTCGCTTTTTTGCCTAATTGTTCACGTAGTTTTGTAACTGGGCGATAACTCCAAGATCCTTATATCGGAATAGTCTCAGAAGTCGCAACACGTGCTTCAATGCCCTACGCGTGCTAGGTGTGTGTTTGCGTGTCGTTGGGACGACCGAGGCGGGTTTTGGTCTCTTTTTCGGCCTTTTGCCTAACTGTTGGCGAGTTTTGCAATTTGGGCGATAACTCCATCTCCGTATGTCGGAATCGAGTCCAGTAAGTTACAACACGTGACTAATGCCTATGCGGTTCTACGTGTGTGTTTGCGTGTCGTTCGGACGACTGAGGCGGGTTTTGGTCTCTTGTTTGGCTTTTTGTCTAACTATTGGAGAGTTTCGAAATTTGGGCGATAACTCGATTCACGATGTTTAATCGAGTCCCGTAAGTTTCAACACGTGCCTAATGCCTATGCGGTGCTATGTGTGTGTTTGCGTGTCGTTCGGACGACTGAGGCGGGTTTTGGTCTATTTTTCGGCTTTTTGTCTAACTGTTGGCGAGTTTTGCAATTTGGGCGATAACTCGGTATCCTTATATTGGAATCGAGTCCCGTAAGTTGCAACACGTGCCTAATGCCTATGCGGTGCTACGTGTGTGTTTGCGTGTCGTTCGGATGACCGAGCAGGTTTTGGTCTCTTTTTCGGCATTTTGCCTAATCGCGCATGAGTTTTTGCATTTGGCGATAACTCGATCTCCGTACGGCGGAATCGAGTCCCAGAAGTTGCAACACGTGTTTAACGCCTATGCGGTGCTACGCAGTGTTTGCGTGTCGTTGGGACGACCGAGACGGTTTTGGTCTCTTTTTGGCTTTTTGCCTAACTGTCGCATGAAGTTTTGCATTTGGGAGAGAACTCGATCTCCGTATGTCGTAATCGAGTCCCGTAAGTCGCAACACGTGCCTAATTTTTACGCGGTGTTACGTGTGTGTTTTGCGGTCGTTTCGACGACCGAGGCGTGTTTTGGTCTCTTTTTCGACTTTTTTTTAACCGCTAAAGAAGTTTTGCAATTTGGGCGATAACTCTAAGATCCTTATATCGGAATCGAGTCCCGTAAGTCGCAACACGTGCCTAATGACTACGCGGTGCTACGTGTGTGTTCACAGAAGTCGTTGGGATCCACTCAAGACGGTTTTGGTCTCTTTTTGACTTTTTGCCCTAACCGCTGCCGGCCGCATTTTGGCGATAACTCGATCTCCGTATGTCGGAATCGAGTCCCTTAAGTTTTAACACGTGCCTAATCCATATGCGGTGCTTCGTGTGTGTTTGCGTGTCGTTTTGACGACTGATGCGGGTTTTGGTCTCCTTTTTGGCTTTTTGTCTAACTGTTGGCGAGTTTTGCAATTTGGGCGATAACTCGGCATACTTATATCGGAATCGAGTTCCGTAAGTTGCAACACGTGCCTAATGCCTATGCGGTGCTACGTAGGTATTTGTTGTCGCTGGGACGCACCGAGGCGGTTTTTTGGTCTTTTTCGCTTTTTGCCTAATCGTTTGGCATGAAGTTTTGTAATTTGGGCGATAACTCGACATCCTTATATCGAATTGAGTCCCGTAAGTTGCAACACGCGCTAATGCTTGCGCGCAAGGTTACGTGTGTTTGCGTGTCGCTGGGACGACCGAGGCGAAGTTTTGGTCTTTTTCGCTTTTTGCTTAACCGTGGCGAAGTTTTGCAATTGGGGAGATAACTCGATCTCCGTGATATCGTAATCGAGTCCCATAAGTCGCAACACGCGTTTAACGCCTACGCGGGTGCTACGATGTGTTCGCATGTCGTTCGGACAGCCGAGGCGGTTTTGGTCTCTTTTTCGGCTTTTTGCCTAATTGTTGGCGAGTTTTGCAATCTGGGCGATAACTCGGCATCCTTATATCGGAATAGAGTCTCGTAAGTTGCAACATGTGCCTAATGCCTATGCGGTGCTAGGTGTGTGTTTGCGTGTCGTTGGGACGACCGAGGCGGGTTTTGGTCTCTTTTTCGGCCTTTTGCCTAACTGTTGGCGAGTTTTGCAATTTGGGCGATAACTCCATCTCCGTACGCTTAATCGAGTCCAAAGAAGTTACAACACGTGACTAATGCCTATGCGGTTCTACGTGTGTGTTTGCGTGTCGTTCGGACGACTGAGGCGGGTTTTGGTCTCTTGTTTGGCTTTTTGTCTAACTATTGGAGAGTTTCGAAATTTGGGCGATAACTCGATCTACGTATGTCGGAATCGAGTCCCGTAAGTTTCAACACGTGCCTAATGCCTATGCGGTGCTATGTGTGTGTTTGCGTGTCGTTCGGACGACCGAGGTGGGTTTGGTCTCTTTTTCGCTTTTTGCCTAACTGCTGGCGAAGTTTTGCAATTTAAAGCGATAACTTGGCATCTTTATATCTAATCAAGTCCCGTAAGTCGCAACACGTGCCTAATGCCTACGCGCGGTGCTACGTGTGTTTTGCGTGTCGCTGGGACGACCGAGGCGGGTTTTGTTCTCTTTTTTCGCTTTTTGCCTAATCGTTGTCGAAGTTTTGCAATTTGGGCGATAACTCGATCTCCGTATGTCGTAATCGAGTCCCGTAAGTTGTAACACGTGCTTGCCACGCCCACGCGCGGCGACGTAGTGTGTTTGCGTGTCGTTGGGACGACCGAGACGGGTTTTGGTGTCTTTTTTGGCTTTTTACCTCATCACGGCGAAGTTTTGCAATTGGGCAATAACTCTAAGATCCTTATATCTAATCGAGTCCCGTAAGTCGCAACACGCATTAATGCCTATGCGGTGCTATTGCGTGTGTGTTCGTATGTCGCTGGGACGACCGATGCGGGTTTTGGTCTCTTTTTTGCTTTTTGCTTAATCGCTGGCGAAGTTTCGCATTTGGGCGATAACTCGATCTCCAGATGTTTAATCGAGTCCCGTAAGTCGCAAAACGCGTTTAATCCATACGCGGTGCTACGCAGGTGTGTTTGCGTGTCGTTGGGACGACCGAGACGGGTTTTGGTGTCTTTTTCGCTTTTTGCCTCATTGGCGAAGTTTTGCAATTTGGGCGATAACTCTAAGATCCTTATATCTAATCGAGTCCCGTAAGTCGCAACACGCGCTTAATACGCATGCGCGGTGCTACATGTGTGTTTCGCGTGTCGCTGGGAAGGCCGAGGCGGTTTTGGTCTTTTTTCTGGCTTTTTACCAACCGCTTGGCGAAGTTTTGCAATTGGGCGTTAACTCTAAGATCCTTATATCTAATCGAATCCCGTAAGTCGCAACACGTGTTTAACGCCCACGCGTGCTACGTGTGTTTCGCGGTCGCTCGGACGATCGAGGCGGGTTTTGGTCTCTTTTCGCTTTTTTGCCTAACCGTCGGGCGAAGTTTTGCAATTTAGGCGATAACTTGGCATCCTTTATCTCGGAATCAAGTCCCGTAAGTTCGCAACACGCGCCTTAATGCCTACGCGTGCTACGTGTGTGTTTGCGTGTCGCTGGGACGACCGAGGCGGTTTTGTTCTCTTTTTCGCTTTTTGCCTAATCGTTGTCGAAGTTTTGCAATTTGGACGATAACTCGATCTCCGTATGTCGTAATCGAGTCCCGTAAGTCGCAACACGTGCTTCACGCCCACGCGGCATGCGACGTAGTGTGTTTTGCGTGTCGCTGGGACGACCGAGACGAGTTTTGTGTCTTTTTGGCTTTTTACTCATCACGCTGGCGAAGTTTTGCAATTTGGGCAATAACTCTAAGATCCTTATATCTAATCGAGTCCCGTTAGTTGCAACACGCGTCGAATGCCTACGCGGTGCTACGCAGGTGTTCGCATGTCGTTGGGACGACCGAGGCGGGTTTTGTTCTCTTTTTGGCTTTTTGCCTAACATGTTGGCGAAGTTTCGCAATTTGGGCGATAACTCGATCTCCGTGATATCCTCAATCGAGTCCCGTAAGTCGCAACACGCGCCTAATCCATACGCGGTGATTACGTACGTGTGTGCGCGTGTCGTTGGGACGACCGAGACGGTTTTGGTGTCTTTTTCGCTTTTTGCCTTCATCGTCATGAAGTTTTTCAATTTGGGCGATAACTCTAAGATCCTTATATCGAATCGAGTCCCGTAAGTCGCAACACGTGCCTAATGCCTACGCGCGCTGCTACATGTGTGTTTGCGTGTCGTTGGGAAGGCCGAAGCGGTTTTGGTCTTTTTTTCGCTTTTTGCTTTAACCGCCGCATGAAGTTTTGCAATTTGGCGTTAACTCAGATCCTTATATCGGAATCGAATCCCGTAAGTCGCAACACGCGCGCTAATGCCTACGCGGTGCTACACGTGTGTGTTTTGCGTGTCGTTCGGACGACCGAGGCGGGTTTTGGTCTCTTTTTGGCTTTTTGCCTAAATGTCGCATGAAGTTTTGCGAATTTAGCGATAACTCGATCTCGTATGTCGGAATCGAGTCCCGTAAGTTTCAACACGCGCTAATGCCTACGCAAAGCTACGTGCGTGTTTCGCGGTCGCTCGAACGATCGAGGCGGTTTTGGTCTCTTTTTCGCTTTTTGCCTAATCTGCTGCATGAAGTTTTGCAATTTGCGCGATAACTCGGCATCCTTATATCGGAATCGAGTCCCGTAAGTTGAAACACGTGCCTAATATCTATGCAGCGCTACGTGTGTGTTTGCGTGTCGTTGGGACGACCGAGCCGGGTTTTGGTTTCTTTTTCGGCGTTTTGCCTAACTATTGGCGAGTTTTGCAATTTGGGCGATAACTCGATCTCCGTATGTCAGAATCAAGTCCCGTATGTTGCAACACGTGCCTAATGCCTATGCGGTACTACGTGTGTGTTTGCGTGTCGTTCGGACGACCTAGGCGGGTTTTGGTCTCTTTTTCGCTTTTTTGCTACTGCTGGCGTAGTTTTGCAATTTGGGCGATAACTCGATCTCCAGATGCCTGAATCGAGTCCCGTAAGTTGCAACACGCGCCTAATGCCTATGCGGTGCTACGTGTGTTTACGTGTCGTTCGGACGACCGAGGCGGGTTTTGGTCTCTTTTTTGGCTTTTTGCCTAACTGTTGGCGAGTTTTACAATTTAGGCGATAACTCGGCATCCTTATATCGGAATCTAGTCCTGTAAGTTGCAACACGTGCCTAATGCCTTTGCGGTGATACGTGTCTGTTTGCGTATCGTTCGGACGACTGAGGCGGGTTTTGGTCTCTTTTTCGGCTTTTTGTCTAACTGTTGGCTAGTTTTGGAATTTGGGCGATAACTCGGCATCCTTATATCGGAATCGACTCCCGTAAGTTGCAACCAGTGCCTAATGCCTATGCGGTGCTACGTGTGTGTTTACGTGTCGTTGGGACGACTGAGACGGGTTTTGGTCTCTTTTTTGGCTTTTTGTCTAACTATTGGCGAGTTTCGCAATTTGGGCGATAACTAGATATACGTATGTCGGAATCGGGTCCCGTAAGTTTCAACATGTGCCTAATCCCTATGCGCAAAGGTTACGTACGTGTGTTTGCGTGTCGTTCGGACGATCGAGGCGGGTTTTTGGTCTCCTTTTTGGCTTTTTTTGCCTAATCTGTTGGCGAAGTTTTGCAATTGGGTGATAACTTGATCTCCGTATGTCGTAATCGAGTCCGTAAGTCGCAACACGTGCCTAATGCCTATCGCGGTGCTACGTGTGTTTTGCGTGTCGTTCGGACAACCGAGGCGGTTTTTGCCTTTTTTTCGCTTTTTGTCAATCGTTGGCGAAGTTTTGCAATTTGGGCGATAACTCGGCATACTTATATCGGAATCGAGTTCCGTAAGTTGCAACACGTGCCTAATGCCTATGCGGTGCTACGTGTGTATTTGCGTGTCGTTGGGACGACCGAGGCGGGTTTTGGTCTCTTTTTTGGCTTTTTGCCTAACTGTTGGCGAGTTTTGTAATTTGGGCGATAACTCGACATCCTTATATCGGAATTGAGTCCCGTAAGTTGCAACACGTGCTAATGCTTATGCGGTGTTACGTGTGTGTTTGCGTGTCGTTGGGACGACCGAGGCGAGTTTTGGTCTCTTTTTTGGCTTTTTGCCTAACTGTTGGCGAGTTTTGCAATTTGGGAGATAACTCGATCTCCGTATATCAGAATCGAGTCCCATAAGTTGCAACACGTGCCTAATGCCTATGCGGTGCTACGTATGTGTTTGCATGTCGTTCGGACAGCCGAGGCGGGTTTTGGTCTCTTTTTCGGCTTTTTGCCTAATTGTTGGCGAGTTTTGCAATTTGGGCGATAACGCGGCATCCTTATATCGGAATAGAGTCCCGTAAGTTGCAACACGTGCCCAATGCCTATGCGGTGCTAGGTGTGTGTTTGCGTGTCGTTGGGACGACCGAGGCGGGTTTTGGTCTCTTTTTCGGCTTTTAGCCTAACCGTTGGCGAGTTTTGCAATTTGGGCGATAACTCCATCTCCGTATGTCGGAATCGAGTCCAGTAAGTTACAACACGTGCCTAATGCCTATGCGGTTCTACGTGTGTGTTTGCGTGTCGTTCGGACGACTGAGGCGGGTTTTGGTCTCTTTTTTGGCTTTTTGTCTAACTATTGGAGAGTTTCGCAATTTGGGCGATAACTCGATCTACGTATGTCGGAATCGAGTCCCGTAAGTTTCAACACGTGCCTAATGCCTATGCGGTGCTATGTGTGTGTTTGCGTGTCGTTCGGACGACTGAGGCGGGTTTTGGTCTCTTTTTCGGCTTTTTGCCTAACTGTTGGCGAGTTTTGCAATTTAGGCGATAACTTGGCATCCTTATATCGGAATCAAGTCCCGTAAGTTGCAACACGTGCCTAATGCCTATGCGGTGCTACGTGTGTGTTTGCGTGTCGTTGGGACGACCGAGGCGGGTTTTGTTCTCTTTTTCGGCTTTTTGCCTAACTGTTGTCGAGTTTTGCAATTTGGGCGATAACTCGATCTCCGTATGTCAGAATCGAGTCCCGTAAGTTGCAACACGTGCCTAATGCCTATGCGGTGCGACGTGTGTGTTTGCGTGTCGTTGGGACGACCGAGACGGGTTTTGGTGTCTTTTTTGGCTTTTTACCTTACTGTTGGCGAGTTTTGCAATTTGGGCAATAACTTGGCATCCTTATATCGGAATCGAGTCCCGTAAGTTACAACACGTGCCGAATGCCTATGCGGTGCTACGTGTGTGTTTGCATGTCGTTGGGACGACCGAGGCGGGTTTTGGTCTCTTTTTAGGCTTTTTGCCTAACTGTTGGCGAGTTTCGCAATTTGGGCGATAACTCGGCATTCTTATATCGGAATCGAGTCCCGTAAGTTGCAACACGTGCCTAATACCTATGCGATGCTACGTGTGTGCTTGCGTGTCGTTGGGACGACCGACGCTGGTTTTGGTCTCTTTTTCGGCTTTTGGCTTAACTGTTGGCGAGTTTTGTAATTTGGGCGATAACTTGGTATCCTTATATCTAATTGAGTCCCAGATGTTGCAACACGCGCCTAATGCTTATCGCGGTGCTACGTGTGCGTTTAATGTGTCATTCGGGACCAATAAAGGCGGGTTTAGGTCTTTTTTTGGCTTTTAGCCTAACTGCTTGGCGAAGTTTTGCAATTTGGGCGATAGCTCCATCTTCGTATGTCTAATCGAGTCCGTAAGTCGCAACACGTGCCTAATGCCTATGCGGGTTCTACGGTATGTTCATGGGTAGTTCGGACGAATCGAGGCGTGTTTTGGTCTATTTTTCGCTTTTTGTCTAACTATGGCGAAGTTTCGCAATTTGGGCGATAACTCGATCTCACGATGTCGTTATTCGTCCCGTAAGTTTCAACACGCGCTAATCCTTGCGGTGCTACGTGTGTGTTTGAGTGTCGTCGGACGACCGAGGCGGATTTTGGTCTCTTTTTCGCTTTTAGCTTCAACCGCTGCATGAAGTTTTGCAATTGGGCGATAACTCGATCTCCAGATGTCGTAATCGAGTCCCGTAAAGTTGCAACACGCGCTTAACGCCTACGCGCGGTGCGACGTGTGTGTTTCATGCGTGTCGCTGGGACGACCGAGACGGGTTTTGGTGTCTTTTTGGCTTTTTACTCATCGTTGGCGAAGTTTTGCAATTTGGGCAATAACTTGGCATCCTTATATCTAATCGAGTCCCGTGAAAGTTACAACACGCGTCGAATGCCTACGCGGTGCTACGTGTGTGTTTCAGATGTCGTTGGGACGACCGAGGTATGGTTTTGGTCTCTTTTAGGCTTTTTGCCTAATCGTTGGCGAAGTTTCGCAATTTGGGCGATAACTCTAAGATTCTTATATCTCGGAATCGAGTCCCGTAAGTTGCAACACGCGCCTAATACCCGGCGCGATGTTACGTGTGTGCTGCGTTGTCGCTGGGACGACCGACGCCGTTTTGGTTTTTTTCGCTTTTCGGCTTAACCGTCATGAAGTTTTGTAATTTGGGCGATAACTTGGTATCCTTATATCGGAATTGAGTCCCGTATGTTGCAACACGTGCCTAATGCTTATGCGGTGCTACGTGTGCGTTTGCGTGTCGTTCGGACGACCGGGGCGGGTTTAGGTCTTTTTTTTGGCTTTTAGCCTAAGCTTGTTGCATGAAGTTTTGCAATTTGGGCGATAGCCCATCTTCGTATGTTTAATCGAGTCCCGTAAGTCGCAACACGCCTAATGCCTATGCGCGGTTCTACGGTATGTTCATGGGTAGTTCGGACGATCGAGGCGTGTTTTGGTCTATTTTTCGCTTTTTGTCTAACTATTGGCGAGTTTCGCAATTTGGGCGATAACTCGATCTACGTATGTCGTTATCGGGTCCCGTAAGTTTCAACACGTGCCTAATCCCTTTGCGGTGCTACGTGTGTGTTTGAGTGTCGTTCGGACGACCGAGGCGGATTTTGGTCTCTTTTTCGGCTTTTAGCCTAACCGTTGGCGAGTTTTGCAATTTGGGCGATAACTCCATCTCCGTATGTCGGAATCGAGTCCAGTAAGTTACAACACGTGCCTAATGCCTATGCGGTTCTACGTGTGTGTTTGCGTGTCGTTCGGACGACTGAGGCGGGTTTTGGTCTCTTTTTTGGCTTTTTGTCTAACTATTGGAGAGTTTCGCAATTTGGGCGATAACTCGATCTACGTATGTCGGAATCGAGTCCCGTAAGTTTCAACACGTGCCTAATGCCTCTGCGGTGCTATGTGTGTGTGTTTTGCGTGTCGTTCGGACGAATGAGGCGGTTTTGGTCTCTTTTTCGGCTTTTTGCCTAACTGTTGGCGAGTTTTGCAATTTAGGCGATAACTTGGCATCCTTATATCGGAATCGAGTCCCGTAAGTTGCAACACGTGCCTAATGCCTATGCGGTGCTACGTGTGTGTTTGCGTGTCGTTGGGACGACCGAGGTATGGTTTTTGTTCTTTTTCGCTTTTTGCCTAAACTGTTGTCGAGTTTTGCAATTGGGCGATAACTCTAAGATCCTTATATCGGAATCGAGTCCCGTCAGTTGCAACACGTGTCTAATGCCTACGCGGTGCTATGTGTGTGTTTCCGTGTCGCTGGGACACCGAGGCGGTTTTGGTCTCTTTTTTCGTTTTTGCCTAACTGCTAATGAAGTTTTGCAATTTGGGCGATAACTCGATCTCCGTACGTCGGAATCGAGTCCCGTAAGTTGAAACATGTGCATAATGCCTATTACGTGTGTGTTTGCGTGTCGTTCGGACGACTGAAGCGGGTTTTGGTCTCTTTTTCGGCTTTTTGCCTAACTGTTGGCGGGTTTTGCAATTTAGGCGATAACTCGGCATTCTTATATCGGAATCGAGTCCCGTAAGTTGCAACACGTGCCTAATGCCTATGCGGTGCTACGTGTGTGCTTGCGTGTCGTTGGGACGACCGACGCGGGTTTTGGTCTCTTTTTCGGCTTTTTGCTTAACTGTTGGCGAGTTTTGTAATTTGGGCGATAACTCGGTATCCTTATATCGGAATCGAGTCCCGTATGTTGCAACACGTGCCTAATGCTTATGCGGTGCTACGTGTGCGTTTGCGTGTCATTCGGACGACCGGGGCGGGTTTAGGTCTTTTTTTTGGCTTTTAGCCTAACTGTTGGCGAGTTTTGCAATTTGGGCGATAGCTCCATCTTCGTATGTCGGAATCGAGTCCCGTAAGTTGCAACACGTGCCTAATGCCTATGCGGTTCTACGTGTTTGTTTGCGGGTAGTTCGGACAACTGAGGCGTGTTTTGGTCTATTTTTTGGCTTTTTATCTAACTATTGGCGAGTTTCGCAATTTGGGCGATAACTCGATCTACGTATGTCGTTTGTCGGAATCGGGTCCCGTAAGTTTCAACACGTGCCTAATCCCTATGCGGTGCTACGTGTGTGTTTGAGTGTCGTTCGGACGACTGAGGCGAGTTTTGGTCTCTTTTTCGGCTTTTTGCCCGTTGTTGGCGAAGTTTTGCAATTTGGGCGATAACTTGATCTCCGTATGTCGAATCGAGTCCCGTAAGTTCGCAACACGCGTTTAACGCCTACGCGGCGACGTAGGTGTTTCATGCGTGTCGTTGGGACGACCGAGACCGGTTTTGGTGACTTTTTTGGCTTTTTACTCATCGTTGGCGAAGTTTTGCAATTTGGGCGATAACTCTAAGATCCTTATATCGGAATCGAGTCCCGTAAGAAGATGCAACACGCGTTTAATGCCCACGCGGTGCTACGTGTGTGTTTGCGTGTCGTTCGGACGACCGAGGCGGGTTTTGGTCTGCTTTTTTTCGGCTTTTTGCCTAACTATTGGCGAATTTTGTAATTTGGCGATAACTCGATCTCCGTATGCCGGAATCGAGTCCCGTGAAGTTGCAACACGTGCTAATGCCTACGCGGTGCTACTGTGTGTTTACGTGTCGTTGGGACGACCGAGATGTGTTTTGGTCTCTTTTTGGCTTTTTGCCTAATCGTCATGAAGTTTTGCAATTTGGGCGATAACTCGGCATCCTTATATCGGAATTGATTCCCGTAAGTTTCAACACGTGCCTAATGCCTATGTGGTGCTACGTGTGTGTTTGCGTGTCGTTCGGACGACCGAGGCGGGTTTTGGTCTCTTTTTCAGCTTTTTGCCTAACTGTTGGCGAGTTTTGCAATTTGGGCGATAACTCGATCTCCGTATGTCAGAATCGAGTCCCGTAAGTTGCAACACGTGCCTAATGACTATGCGGTGCTACGTGTATGTTTGCGTGTCGTTGGGACTTCCGAGGCGGGTTTTGGACTCTTTATTGGATTTTTGCCTAACTGTTGGCGAGTTTTGTAATTTGGGCGATAACTCGGCATCCTTATATCGGAATCGAGTCCCGTAAGTTGCAACACGTGCCTAATGCCTATGCGGTGCTACGTGTGTGTTTGCGTGTCGTTGGGACGACCGAGGCGGGTTTTGGTCTCTTTTTCGTGTTTTTGCCTAACTGTTGGCGAGTTTTGCAATTTGGGCGATAACTCGATCTCCGTACGTCTTAATCGAGTCCCGTAAGTTGAAACACGTGCCTAATGCCTATGCGGTTTTACGTGTGTGTTTGTGAGTCGTTCGGACGACTAAAACGGGTTTTGGTCTCTTTTTCGGCTTTTTGCCTAACTGTTGGCGGGTTTTGCAATTTGGGCGATAACTCGGCATTCTTATATCGGAATCGAGTCCCGTAAGTTTCAACACGTGTCTAATATCTATGCGGTGCTACGTGTGTGCTTGCGTGTCGTTGGGACGACCGACGCGGCTTTTGGTCTCTTTTTCGGCTTTTTGCTTAACGGTTCGCTGTTGGCAAGTTTTGCAATTTGGGCGATAACTCGGTATCCTTATATCGGAATCGAGTCCCGTAAGTTGCAACACGTGCCTAATGCCAATGCGGTGCTACGTGTGTGTTTGCGTGTCGTTGGGACGACCGACACGGCTTTTGGTCTCTTTTTCGGCTTTTGGCTTAACTGTTGGCGAGTTTTGTAATTTGGGCGATAACTCGGCATCCTTATATCGGAATCGAGTCCCGTAAGATGCAACACGTGCCTAATGCCTACGCGGTGCTACGTGTGTGTTTGCGTGTCGTTCGGACGACCGAGGCGGGTTTTGGTCTGTTTTTCGGCTTTTTACCTAACTATTGGCGAATTTTGAAATTTGGGCGATAACTCGATCTCCGTATGTCAGAATCGAGTCCCGCAAGTTGCAACACGTGCCTAATTCCATTACGGTGCTACGTGTGTGTTTGCGTGTCGTTCGGACGATCGAGGCGGTTTTGGTCTCTTTTTCGGCTTTTTGCTTAACTGTTGTCGAGTTTTGCAATTTGGGCAATAACTCGATATCCATATGTCAGAATCGAGTCCCGTAAGTTGCAACACGTGCCTAATGCCTATGCGGTGCTGCGTGTGTGTTTGCGTGTCGTTCGGACAGCCGAGGCGGGTTTGGTCTCTTTTTCGGCTTTTTGCCTAACTGTTGGCGAGTTTTGCAATTCAGGCGATAACTCGATCTCCGTATGTCGGAATCGAGTCCCAGAAGTTGCAACACGTGCCTAATGCCTATGCGGTGCTACGTGTGTGTTTGCGTGTCGTTGGGACGACCAAGACGGTTTTGGTCTCTTTTTGGCTTTTTGCCCAAGTGTTGGCGAAGTTTTGCAATTTGGGCGATAACTCGATCTCCGTATGTCGTAATCGAGTCCCGTAAGTTTCAACACGTGCCTAATCCCTATGCGGTGCTATGTGTGTGTTTGCGTGTCGTTCGGACGACCGATGCGGGTTTTGGTGTCTTTTTCGCTTTTTGCCTAACTGTTGGCGAGTTTTGCAATTTGGGCGATAACTTGGCATCCTTATATCGGAATCGAGTCCCGTAAGTTGCAACACGTGCCTAATTCCTATGCGGTGCTACGTGTGTGTTTGCGTGTCATTGGGACGACCGAGGCGGGTTTTGTTCTCTTTTTCGGCTTTTTGCCTAACTGTTGACGAGTTTTGCAATTTGGGCGATAACTCGATCTCCGTATGTCAGAATCGAGTCCCGTAAGTTGCAACACGTGCCTAATGCCTATGCGGTGCTACGTGTGAGTTTGCGTGTCGTTGTGACGACCGAGGCGGGTTTTGGTCTCTTTTTCGGCTTTTTGCCTAACTGTTGTCGAGTTTTGCAATTTGGGTGATAACTCGATCTCCGTATGTCAAAATCGAGTCCCGTAAGTTGCAACACGTGCCTAATGCCTATGCGGTGCTACGTGTGTGTTTGCGTGTCGTTGGGACGACCGAGACGGGTTTTGGTGTCTTTTTTGGCTTTTTACCTTACTGTTGGCGAGTTTTGCAATTTGGGCGATAACTCGGCATCCTTATATCGGAATCGAGTCCCGTAAGATGCAACACGTGCCTAATGCCTACGCGGTGCTACGTGTTTGTTTGCGTGTCGTTCGGACGACCGAGGTGGGTTTTGGTCTGTTTTTCGGCTTTTTGTCTAACTATTGGCGAATTTGGCAATTTGGGCGATAACTCGATCTCCGTATGTCAGAATCGAGTCCCGTAAGTTGCAACACGTGCTTAATGCCATTACGGTGCTACGTGTGTGTTTGCGTGTCGTTCGGACGATCGAGGCGGGTTTTGGTCTCTTTTTCGGCTTTTTACCTAACTGTTGTCGAGTTTTGCAATTTGGGCTATAACTCGATCTCCGTATGTCGAATCGAGTCCCGTAAGTTGCAACACGCGTTTAATGCCTATCGCGGTGTTACGTGTGTGTTTCGCGTGTCGTTGGGACGCACCGAGACGGTTTTTTGGTGTCTTTTTGGCTTTTTACTCATCGTTGGCGAAGTTTTACAATTTGGGCGATAACTTCGGCATTCTTATATCGGAATCGAGACCCGTAAGTCGCAACACGCGTTTAATGCCCACGCGGTGCTACACGTGTGTGTTTGCGTGTCGTTCGGACGACCGACCGAGGCGGGTTTTGGTCTATTTTTCGGCTTTTTGCCTAACTATTGGCGAATTTTGCAATTTGGGCGATAACTCGATCTCCGTATATCAAAATCGAGTCACGTAAGTTGCAACACGTGCCTAATGCCATTGCGGTGCTACGTGTGTGTTTGCGTGTCGTTCCGACGATCGAGGCGGGTTTTGGTCTCTTTTTCGGCTTTTTGCCTAACTGTTGGCGAGTTTTGCAATTTGGGCGATAACTTGGCATTCTTATATCGGAATTGAGTCTCGTAAATTGAAACACGTGCCTAATTCCTATGCGGTGCTACGTGTGTGTTTGCGTGTCGTTGGGACGACTGAGATGTGTTTTGGTCTCTTTTTGGACTTTTTGACTAACTGTTGGCGAGTTTTGCAATTTGGGCGATAACTCGATCTCCGTTTGTCAGAATCGAGTCCCGTAAGTTGTAACACGTGCCTAATGCCTATGCGGTGGTACATGTGTGTTTGCGTGTCGTTCGGACAACTGAGGCAGGTTTTGGTCTCTTTTTCGGCTTTTTTCCTAACTGTTGGCGAGTTTTGCAATTTGGGCGATAACTCGGCATCCTTATATCGGAATCGAGTCCCGTTAGTTGCAACACGTGCCTAATGCCTACGCGGTGCTACGTGTGTGTTTGCGTGTCGTTCGGACGACCGAGGTGGGTTTTGGTCTCTTTTTTGGCTTTTTTCCTAACTATTGGCGAGTTTTGCAATTTGGGCGATAACTCGGCATCCTTATATCGGAATCGAGTCCCGTAAGTTGCAACACATGCCTAATGCCTATGCGCTGCTACGTGTGTGTTTACGTGTCGTTGGGACGACCGAGGAGGGTTTTGGTCTCTTTTTCGGCTTTTTGCCTAACTGTTGGCAAGTTTTGCAATTTGGGCGATAACCCGATCTCCGTATGTCAAAATCGAGTCCCGTAAGTTGCAACACGTGCCTAATGCCTATGCGGTGCTACGTGTGTGTTTGCGTGTCGTTGGGACGACCGAGACGAGTTTTGGTGTCTTTTTTGACTTTTTTGCCCATTGTTGCATGAAGTTTTGCAATTTGGGCGATAACTCGGCATCCTTATATCGGAATCGAGTCCCGTAAGTTGCAACACGCGCCTAATGTCTATGCGGTGCTACATGTGTGTTTGCGTGTCGTTGGAACAACCGAGGCGGGTTTTGGTCTCTTTTTCGGCTTTTTACCTAACTGTTGGTGAGTTTCGTAATTTGGGAGATAACTCTATCTCCGTATGTCGGAATCGAGTCCCGTAAGTTTCAACACATGCCTAATCCCTATGCGGTGTTACGTGTGTGTTTGCATGTCATTCGGACGACTGAGGCGGGTTTTGGTCTCTTTTTCGGCTTTTTGCCTAACTGTTGGCGAGTTTTGCAATTTGGGTGATAACTCGGCATCCTTATATCGGAATCGAGTCCCGTAAGTTGCAACACGTGCCTAATTCCTATGCGGTGCTACGTGTGTGTTTACGTGTCATTGGGACGACCGAGGCTAGTTTTGGTCTCTTTTTCGGCTTTTTGCCCACTGTTTTGAGAGCTTGAATAACTAGCTTAAATGACTTGAGGTATGTTAATTTGTAGTCTATTTTGTGCCATCCGGATATATGCTATGCATGTTAAATGTTGTGTAAAAGATTACTCAAAGCTCATATGTTTTGCCTAACCATATTTTGTCAACCAGGTTATCAAACCATGTTTTCATATGAGTTTAAAGCCTATCAATGAAGGTCATTTTGAACAAAAATCTTAAGGCATTGCATCCATATGTTTTTAAACCATGAACACATAGATATAACAAGTACATGTTGTGATAACCCTTGCGTTTGTAAGATTGAAAAGGTCATTATGGTGATTTAGTGTTAAACTATGCCCAAAATGCCTTGAATGGACTGTTTTGATATTAGAAAGTTAACTAACTAGTGCAAGCATGTTTATAGATATAATGTTATGTTATAATCATGTTTTAAGATTTGTTTGCGTATCTAAAGGTTTCTTTTAACTACATGTGGACTGTTTAGGAAGTTATAGCTAAAACTATGCCTAAATATGAACTATTTTAGCAATTTTTTGCAGCTGATGTATTTAGACAGTAGAGAGTCTATATATCCTCCAAAAATTGCAGCTGATGTATTTACAAATTGCCGAACCATTTTACACAACACAAATTACAAATTGCTAACACATAATTAATTCTACACTAGTATATATTGTAAGCTAACATATAATAGAGATGGATAATGCTAAAAAAAAGGTTGAATATATACTACTTAGCAGCAAAGACAATAATAGAAGCCTGATAACATAAGAAAATTGAAGACTCAATTAAACCCTAACATATATAAATAAATTGGAACTTACAAATTAAATCATAAGAAAAAAAAATTAACTTACTAATTGTTCTCTGAGAAATGGAGAACTAGCCGAACCAAGAGGGACTCAGTGGAGGCAGCAGGTCACAGGCCAAGGAAAAGGGAGCAAGAAAGGGGAAGCCCAGTCGGTGGGAGCAAGAAATGGAGAGGTGGACGACAACGTTGATGGCGCTTCTATGACCAATGATGGTAGGGATGGTGCTGAAAGGCTGACTAGAGAGGTGCAGAGGCGACCATGAGGTCGCGAGAGAGAGTCGGCGGGAGAAAGAGAGAAAGAGAACAGAAAGGAAAATGAATTTTAGGGATTAAATATAACATCATTCTTGACGACAATCAGATGTGACTTAATAGCGACGGCAAGGCCGTCGCCTATAACCTTTTCCCACGCGCGCGAAAAAATTCCCACCAAATTTGGACCCGGGAAGGGTCATTCTCGACGGGCTACATTGGCGACGGCTAGGCCGTCGCTAATGAGGTCATTCTCGACGGGGATACTGCCGTCGCTAATGAGCCCGTCGCCAATGACTTGTTTTTTTGTAGTGTCCGATCCTGCATAGTAAACACGACAACCCCAAAAGCTTGACGGCTTCGACCGTCAGGGGATAGCTCCGGTGTGAGAGTCAGTACAGGCGATCACCAGGTTAACAATGGAGGAAAAATAATATCTAGTGTATTGAGAGAGAGAAATATCAATTACCTTCCACCGAATGCCACCCTTGCTATCATATACTCTTACGCTCGGTTTTCCGTGCCACCCACTAATCCTGACACATTTTCCCATTACCGGTGACCTCAGCCGACTGCATGCAGCTCACCTGCTATATCCCATCACTATTTGTCACCGCCAGCCGACTAGATCTCAACCACATTAATGCATGACAGAGATAACAGTCAACTGTTATCTTCTCTCATTATTACCGGTCAAAGCTCAAAGATGTAGATATTTAGTCATCTGATGGGTCAGTCCACTGATCCAGCTCAATACTTTAAAGGCCCAACAAAAGCTAACACATTACCTTGACCCAACTGACCGGGCCCAATAAAAATGACCCAATGGATTAACCAAAGAATTCGGCCCAATACTGGCCATCCTTAATTTTGATAATTTATACTATTTCTTTTGATTGCTTGACTTTATCAAATTATTGACTTGTTTCTTGGACATTCCAATTCCCACGTGGAACCGTGTTAGATTATACACCGTGGAATTTTTGTATGATGGTTAAATCTTCATTTGGATCGAAATGCAATTTTTTTTTAATTTTAAGTGGAAATTCTTAGAACTAAGATTCTCTAGCGAGACTAATATTGTTAAGGTTCTGATGTGATAGTATTCATTGAATCGTGACAGTTGAAGTACCGTGGAGAATTAAATGAAAATCTAATTATTTTGAAACATGTGAAGGAGTCTGTTCGTAAAATTAGGCGTAGGTCGGACATTCTGCTATTAATTTTTATTTAATTGGCAAATGCTGATATATTACAGAAATTTGTTAGTCACGACCTCTACCTCTAATCCTTTAGGACCAATACTTTCAAGTTATCAATTCTATTTGTGGTCCCACTGTATGGTCTACATGCATTGTTAGTAGAGTCGGTCCCGAGTATTTTAAGGGTCAAGATAAATTTTTTCAAATGTGTCCTTTTATATAAATTAAACAAAAAAATAAATAAATTATCAACTAATTAATTTTATTAAAATTATGAGAATTTATAAAAGATAAGAAATAACATTTTGGGGCCTCATTAAAACCTTGTTTGGAGAAAACTCAATGGGACAACCCCAAACGAAGAAAAAAGAGTATTCCAGATTGTAAACATTGCATTAAAAAATGAAAACTATATATTTGAGTCTACATGCTTCCTTCTGAATCTCCATAAGCATTTCTTAATTTGATCAATCTTATTTTCATCCTCCACAATTAATCGAAGCAAAAAATCATCACATGTACCTACAAAAAAAAATAGCAATGAATTCTGAACCACAAAACATCATTTAAAATGTCTTCTTGTTGCACTTTTAGATGCAAAATCATCAATTATACTATTATATTTAATGTTTTCTAACATATCATTTTCAATGCATAATATCGCTAATCCATTTAGCCTATCTTGAGTCATGGTGGTCCGCAAGTAAGATTTCAATAATTTTAATTTAGAAAATCTTCTTTAAGCAGATGTCACAGTCACATGTATAGTCAATAATACCCGATAAGCAACCATTACGTTAGGAAGCGTATCCACACTCTTTACAAACTCAAGAATTTTAATGGATGTCCATGGTTTAACTGTTTCATATGCTTCTTTTGGTAACATCACTTGCAACACCTGTAATTATGAAAATAAGTCTCTTGCATCAACATCAGAAACATCACCATGTTTTAAAACATTTTCAAGATTCACACAAGAACTTTTCAATTCACACAAAAACTTTTGTGGAACAACTGTGGGCTGGCTTCTCAATTTTGTTCTCCTCCGTCCCTCGAGGGGTGAGAGGGGTCACCTCAACTTTGTTCTCAACTGTGGGCTTAGGTTAGGAGGAACAGAGGTGAGGGGGGTCACCTCAAGAGGAATATCTTGGTCGGGTTCTTGGGACGTTATTGCTGGAAGTTTGCAGAGAGAGTAAGAGTTCGAGAGAGAGAAAACGAGAGCTCAAGAGTCTGAAATTTTAAATTGACAGGTAAAAATTTCAAAATTGGGGGAAAAGGGTTTCTTATAGTGGCTGACTCTTCAGCTGTTCACGGAACACGAAGGCGGCGCATTTAATAAACAATAATGATGGTGAATTTGAAAAGATATCAATCGGATTGGACTTTCAACTTGGGCTGCCGATTCTGGTTTGTCTTACCGTTTTAATTTCTTATCAATTGGGCCTAAGTTATATTTACTTTGGGTCGTTTACAGTCTTCTATTAAATAGTTTGTTTAATAGAAAATTAGGGGGTAATGTTGGGCCATGATATTTTATGTACATTTGGCCAAACCTTTGGTCCAAGTCCGTTGGGTTATTTCTGTTGGATCTTGAAATTATTGGGCCGGATCATTAGGCCTGACCATTAGGAATGTAATGGTTTAAATTGGGTTTTGACCGGTGATGATGATATAGATAACTGTTGACTGATATCCTGCATTGCATTAATGAGGATTGGACAGATTTGGTCAGCCGTGGACAAAGGTGATGGGATCAACTAGTAATAGAAATTTGAAAGTAACCAAATTGAACCAAAACCGCACCTAAAACCGCAGACGAACGCACTAATTAAAATCGCACTTTCTGTTCCCGTATGTGGCGGTTTTAGGTGGGTTGAATAACCAAATTTACTTGTTCGGTTTGGTTACTAGCCAAAACCGCATTACATAAAACCAAAACCGCACCACGTGTGTGTGTATGTATGTATTATCTCTAGTAAATTCTAAAGTTACTTTTCACTTGAAATATTTCAGAGAAAACCCGGTCTTGCATTGTCATTTTTAACCAATTGAAAGAAGATGTTAGAGGTTATAGAGTCAAAAATTAAGCAATTGGGTTTTGAAATTTCGAATTTGTTTGATGCGTTATTGGAGGGGCTTATAGCTGAGGGACTCGAGCACTTGATGCATTGGTTAATGTCAATGCTATAATAGTAATAGTCTAATAGATTATTTTTCAAATTAGGTATAGTTAGGATTATATTCTATAAGTCCTCCTCAGAATATATGAGATAGAATTTCATTTCATCTCCAAGATATACTTTTAATTTTTGGGGAACTAGATAAACATTCTTGCTTGTTATCGAATATATGGTCTCCGTTGTTTTATATAACGTATGTTTTAGTTTTAAAGCTTGCTTGATATAATTCTTATTGCCGATTCTGTCACTAAGTTAATTGTTCGATGTAACTTTTATGTTAAATTTTATTGAAGACTTAAGACTTTTTTTTTGTTTCAATTGGTTTTGGGAACCAAACCGCACTCAATTAAAACCATGATCAGATACTTTAAAAACCGCACCGCACCGCATCAATCATGTTAGTTTTGAGTGCGATTTTGATTTTTCAAACCGCACTCGAAAGCAATTTTGGTGCGGTTTGAACTTCACCGGTTAATATCACAAGTAATCTATTTAAAGACTTATTATTATATACCATCTTATTCTTTCATTCGGAGAGTCTATTTAATTTATTTAAAGACATATATTATTATATACCATCTTTCGTATTATTTTTTAGTAGATCAACGTTGGTGGTTACAGATGATTGTCGGAAGAATAAGCCACATCCAGTCTAAAGGTAAGCCATTTTTTCTGTTGAACAGTAATGGTATCATCGGGTTAGCTTACGCGAGACTAAATAACAAAACTTTAACTGAGATTAAATAACTAAATTTCTCCTCAGACGAGACGATCTTAGAGGCCCAGTCTATTTAATTTATTTAAAGACTTTTATTATTATATACCATTTTTCATTTGGAGTCTTATTTTTTTTTTTTAGATGAACATGGAGTGGGTGGTTACAGATGATTGCCGGAAGAATAAGCCACATGCAGTCCAATGGTAAGCCAATTTTTTTTAGTTGAACGATAAAAGTATTTTCAATTCTGTTTACCCGTCAACTGAGACTAAATAATTAAATTTTTATTCAAACAATGTTAAAGGCTCACCCCAATATCGATCTATAATCCAAGAAATCAAGAAGTAGAACTCCTTAACAAATTAGTGAACCCCTTACACTGTGTTTATAAGTTTTTATTTGAGGGGAGGGGAAGGTTATAAGTTTTTATTTGAGGGGAGGGGAAGGGAAGGGAAGGAAAGGAAAGGGAAGGGAAGAGAAAGAGAGGGAAAATAATTAAAATTCCTCCAAATATATATTTATGAATTTTTTTAGAGAAGAAATGAAGGGATTTAGAGGTAAAATTGATTTTATTCTTGGCTCAAAACTTTTTCCTCAAAAGTGGGAAGATTTGGAAGGATAATGGGAAAATGAAATATTTTACATTATCAAAATAACCTTTCAAAATAAATAATGTGACAATCTTCAGAACGACGTAGTTTTAATAAAAATATGCTATTTAAGAGAGGTATATTATTTAAAAAGTATGTTTAAGATCTATTCTGTATATATATGTGTGTGTGCAAGGACAGATCTGTGTTAGTATATTGTATTTATGATACATATATACATTTATATTCTCTCCATTTTAAAATTAAAATATATTTTTAAAATGACAATTCTTAATAAAAATAATATTTTCAATCATATCTCAAACATTTGTTAGAAATTTAGTAGTGATAATACGATAGTACTCCATTAATCTACTTAAGTAAGTTATCATTTAATTTTGATTTGTTAGAAATATGTTCACCCATAAATTCTTGCGTCTCTCTAAATATATATTAAGCTACAGTTGGTCCAGTAAATTAATTATGACATACAACCTAACAATCATTTTGTTTATGAACAAAAAATATTATTTCCCGACGAAAACTTTCTTAATCAGGCTCTAAACTGTATGGTTAGGCTCTTCGGCGAGATAATAGAGCTAGTTCTTTGAGTTCCTCCTTTTTCTCGTTAGCACAGGGCCAATAATGCAGTCCAAATGAATAAAAATTCAAATGAAATCCAGCAGCAGCTATGGGCAAAATATTCGCCCGGAGCGGATGCATATAAGGGTCAGTATGTTTTTGATGATTTTTTTTTTATAGGTATAAGGGTAGGACAGATATATAAATTAAAAAATTTAAGAGAGCAGATTAATGAAAGAGTTAAATTTGGAGATAACAAAATTTTTTTATAAATCAATTCTGAATACAAATACAAAAGTTTTCTTAGTTGGTGAAACCTTAGAAATACTTTTTGTATAGTTTTTGGTTTTGAATGTTCATCAGCATGTGAACTGTGAGGGATTGTTTGATTCAAGTTTCAATTTTTTTTGTTATTGATTTGGTTGACTGTGGTTATTGTATGTTTGGGTTGTTTGATCTTCAATTAAAAATAGAATTATTTTAATTAAGTAGTTTCTGTCATTTATTGTTAGAGCTTACAATGATTTTGCCTATTTTATAATGGGAAATGAAAAATGGAAAGTAATTATGAGCCATTATTAGCCCCTCATTTCTAGTTGTTACGATTTTGTTTGAATATAGAAAACATATTTGATTTGAGGTTTTGAGAATGTGAAAAATTATTCCAATTGAATTATGACAAATAATTGAAGTGAGTTTATTAATTGTGTCTAAATATTTTTTATTTAAAATTTATTTTTAAATTTAGATTATGAATATTTTTTGTAATTTATAAATATTATTATGATTAATTAATATTATAATTATTTTAATTTTTCTTTATTTAATCTTTAAAAAAATTAATTAGAATTCGCATTTATTGAAAAAAAATTCTGGATCCCCCCTTGAGTTCACACACCACGATCTTAGTATCTTAATTATGTTATGTTGCAATGCAAAGGAGTACTGAGATTCTATAAAATTAAAGAGAATAACATCATGCAAATTAATCATTGTATACAAAAAGTGGTATTTTATTGTCTTCTTTTTTTTGTGTAAGATATAGATGGTTCTAGCTTCACATTGAACCCCACCACCTTTATTTCTTAATTAATGATATTTATTAGATTCATCAATTTTATATTCTGATTAATATAATTGTTTATTAACTAGATAGAGACTAGGCGCTTATTATCCAGTTATCCATTTATATTATGTGGATGGATAACTAGATAATGATCACTTATGCGCTTCTTATATATATATATAGAGATCGATACATACCAAATATTATAAAAAAAAATTTAATTAATTTTACAACACATTGCGACCCTTCATCCGAAGATCCGAACGGATTAGTAGAAAACTATCTTTATCTAGTAAAGTCTTTGATCAATGTCATGTTTTGGTCCTCTTCTCTATTAATTAAAAAAATATTATTATTATTTTATTATAGTTTTGACTTTAATGCAAAGAAACCCTAATACTTTTGTAAATTTAAAAACCTTATTTTTTTGCTATTTTCCGCACCAACACAAAACACTCACACACCCAACAATTGAAAGAATTGAACCCTTAACTGCATGGAAATTATAAGACAATGATTATCGCTGGGCCAAGAATCATAAAAAAAAACCCTATTTGAACCCTAAAGTACACAACTTAACCAAGTCAATTTAACTTTTTAAATAAATTTAAGCCATGAACTAGAATTTTTGTCTCATTTTAAGACGCATATATTTTTCATAATACTTGAAGTTACATTTTAACCCTTCCGCTATCTTAGTCAACTCGCCAAATTAAAAGACAAAATTGATCAATCTATTTACTTTACTTCAAAATTCAGTTTTCTGCTTGAAAGAAGTTGAGGTTTAAATTGCATTTTGCAAATAAATCAAGTCTTTTCTCTTTTGAATTTATACCAGTAAGTTGTAAAAATAAATAAATTTGGAATTATTCACATATCAAAAGCATGAGTATTGTTACAAAAAATAACTTACAAATTAAAGAATGTGATAAATTGTAATTAATTGATAATTTACATTTAATGATAATAACCAACCATATTATTCTATATTCATGTTTTAATTATAACCGTTGTTTTGTCACCAGAATATTATTCCATTCCGGAAGCTAACGCAACTCTTATAGTAATAGAGATTTTAGATGATAATTGCACTTTCTACTAAATTAAATAGAGATATTTTGATGAAAGTTACACACCACGTGTCCGTTTATCTGCCCATAATATGTGCACCCTTTATAAGGTTAAATTTTTATGGGAGGAGTGCGCAACTTGTGCTTAGGCTAGCATACACCCAAGTTTTCTTGTTCAAGAGAGATGAACATTTATATGAGAAACCCACCCCCAACCGCCACCAGGCCACCATGCATAGCCAAAACTACTCGGGATAAAAGAAAACCTCAGTGTCACTGTTAATATGCCTACTCGATCGTTCCTATAATTAAACAATTAGGAGCACTTCAATTTTTAAAAGCTAGCGCCCCATGTTCCCTAGCTAGTTGCTGAGAGGGACCTCTTTTATTGAAGAATATATATATATATATACATACACACAACACACGTACATAGAGAATTATACTAGTATTAGATTTATGGTACTACTACTTCTTGTCCTTTTCTTCCTTTCAATAAGAGTGAAAGACTGGCTATTTTTATTCTTGTTTTTGATGCCCCAACCAAAATAATTAAGATTTTAAGACTACTATACTAACAGGACCACAAAATGCAGTTACCCATGTCTTCTCTACCTTTTTCTAATTTTGACTTTCTAAATTTATGGGTTCACCCTAGCTACAGGGACCTTGGGGTCTGGGGTTTAATTTTATGTGTACACAATCTATAAAAAATAAAAAAAAAATATTAAAGGCTCAGATAGATTCATATATGATAAGAAGAAGGGATTTGAAATAACTAAGCCAGACTCCTTCGCTTAATTAACAAATCTTAATCAACACAAGTGAGTCTTAGCCTAAGCAAGGTAGAGATTGGGTAGGCTGTAGAAATTAAAGCAGATGCCAAGTTGTGAATCTTTCTTGAAGAATGGTGGCATATTTTTTGGGAATGGCATGCATTTAGGAAAGCATTCATTTAATTAATATATATATATATATATATATATATATATATATATATATATATTGAAGAAGATCAAGAAGATTCTCTTATTCAAGATTCCTTAAATAACACTTTTTTATTAAAACTACGTGTTTTGAAGATTTTTAAAAAGAGTTCATGGTCCCACTTTTTTTTTCCTTTTATTTATAAAATTCCACTTTTTTTTAGAAAAACTCCAAAATAATATAATTTTAAAAAAAATATTTATTTATTTAGATAAGAGAATTCCTATTGATACGAAAATCCAGAAACCATACCTGTAAAGGCTAGTGCTTTGGTCCACCAAAATTAAATGGGAAAATTTGTTTAATTATAAAATAATGAGAACTGAGTGAGCATGACCCATCTAGTGTTAATGGAGCATAGTTTAAACTTCAAACATTAATTCAATCCGACTGAATGAATTAATATATACCTTTAGGCTTTAGAAAAATTAAATATTTGTTAGTGGAGTATATAGTATATAATAGTAAAAGATTTTCAAAACTATCGTCTCATGAAAAAGCTTCATCTGAAGTTCCAACTGAATTCGGATACAACTAAATCGCCTATTCACTCGACACGTGCCAAAACAAATACTACTTCATTTTTTTAATTTTCAATTATAGTTTTGTTTTTTTCTTTTAATTTCAAACATCCTATTTTCTCCAACGTTAATGGAGTTTATAATTATACCTTCCTTCATCAACATCTTATAAAATAAAATTGTTGAAAGAAAATAGTACACGTCACATACCACAAGATGCATTTATAGATATTAATTATTTGAGTGATTATAAAAATAATTCCTGAACTATTTTTCCCTTTTGCTATAGTAAAAAAAGAAAGTTGTTAGTATGAAGTTTATTTTGGGATAAGTTGGTCAATTAACTAATAGAATACTGACACGCATATAAAATTATATGTGTGTTAGTATTCTATTGATCAATTAACTAACTTACTAAAAAATAATTTCATGCTAATCGGTTCCGTAAAAAAATGGGAGTAGAAAACAATGTGTACAATGGTGATGGCTCATACAGTCTTCAGTCGCACATGTATTAGTGTCAACTCCACTGTACGAGTCGGCTGTCATAATTGATGACTTACATTGGGGTATAGCTAAATTCCTCCCGGGATGGGCGCCTCTTCCCCGTCCTAAAATTATTAGCTAGTAATTTAGATCCCTTAAAATAATAATACTACAGGTATCATTTTATTTTGTCCTCATCTCAAAGTGAAAGTTGGTCTGTAAATTGAAAATTTTGTTTTAAAATAAATCTATAATAATAAGATAGAATTTAATTTAAATTTGGACGAAAAAAAATAAAATTTAGTCTAATTAATTTGGACAAAAAAATATAAGAACAATTTAAATTTATTCTAATTTTTAAATTATTGAATTTTTTTTTATTACGTCGTATTTTCATAAACGAACAATTAGTAGTGATTTCCTATAATGTAACTCTTGTCATGGACGGGAGAAGTAGTAATGACAATATCCCTTAGACGCAGCATAATACACGTACTTATGATTGGGAAACCCGGAAGAAGCACCGGGCCCATGTCGCACTCACTAACGTGCCCAAACCCATACTACGCGCACACAATAATGTCTCTAGATTCATTCCAGTCTGACTCTGTTTACACTTTCACTGTTCATATTTTTAACCGTATCTTATTACTTCATCTTTTCTAATTAATTATTATAGGCTTATAGCAGCAGCAGCAGCAGTAAACAAGCACAAATATCTCTCCTTACTCTTTCAACGCCCCCTTTTCTCTCTCTAAATCTCTTTCCCATTTCATAAGCCATAACTTGTCTATCCTTATTCTTCTCCTTCTCCTCTGCTTCACAATCAAATGAAGATCCAGTGCGACGTTTGTAATAAAGACGAAGCGTCATTCTTTTGTTCGGCCGACGAGGCCGCCATTTGCGCTGCCTGTGACCACCGCGTCCACCACGCCAATAAACTCGCCGGCAAACACCAACGTTTCTCTCTCTTTCGACCTTCTTCTAAACAGTTTCCCCTCTGTGACATCTGCCAGGTACATAATAGTATTCCCATATCAAACACAGGGAGTATAAAGAAAAACTAAATCTTGTTTTTGACTAATTAATTACTTTCTTGATTTGTGTCGCTAAAATTGACTCCGTGTTTGTGTAGGAGAAAAGGGCCCTTTTGTTTTGTCAACAGGACAGAGCAATGCTTTGTAAAGACTGTGATATTCCAATTCACAAAGCCAATGAACACACCAAGAATCATAACAGGTTTCTACTAACCGGGGTTAAGCTTTCTGCAACTTCTGCCGTATATTCATCATCATCCCCTGCGGCCACTGTCACTAATAATGGTTGTGATGTTATTCCTAATTTTAACAATTCTCAGAAAAATTCAATCATCAAACCAATTACTGTTCCGACCCAAGTTAGTAATCCACCTTCCATCCCAAAGGCTGCAAAGTTAATAAATGGTGAAAAGGGTGGTAAGAATACTAATCCTCAAATGATCATGACTGAAGGTAGTAATGGATCCGCAAGTAGCATATCAGAGTACTTGATGGAGATGTTACCAGGCTGGCATGTTGAAGACTTTCTTGATTCCACTTCAGCCTCTAGTGGATTCTGTAAGGTTTGTCTTTGCTCTCATCTTCTTTTAGCATTTTCTTGATGTTGATCACTAATTTTTATGAAGAATAAAAATGGGTTCTTGGTTTGATCCGAGTTTGTTTTGTTTTTGTTGATGGGCTGTAGACCGGTGAGAATGATGGGTTTCCCTTCTGGGATGATGATCTAGAGGGAAATTTGAATTCTTTCTCCTCTGAAAATATGGGGATTTGGGTCCCTCAAGCTCCGCCCCCAATGCACCCACCTCAACAATCATACCCTTCTTCAAACATGGCCTTTGGTGGGCAAATTTGTTTCAAGGACCCAAAGGAAGCTACTACAAGTATCAAATCTAGCAGAAAATGGACAGATGATGGAGTCTTCACTGTACCCCAGATCAGCCCTCCCTCTGTTGCCTCCAAGAGAACCAGAACTTTTTGGTAGTAGTATCAATCATCATTAAACTTGATGGTCTGGTTTTGTATTTCTCTTGCTTACTTTTTCTTTCATTTAGGTTTTTTTTTCCGTTCAATTTTGCGTAGTTTATAGGAGTACTTTTTTCTTCACCTGTCTTTGCTCTCCAGTTCAAATGGGGTTTTAGTTTTCATCAGCTTATCTGTTTTGTTCCGTTTACTTCCAAGCTGCAAGCCATCTTTTGTTTCTGTAAATCTCTCTCTTTATGTTCAATACCATGAAATGTGAGAACAATGATTCCCAAATTTAAGCTAGTGCAATCACAAGTGAAAGTGCATTCAAGATATCCAACAGAATGGGATTTGAAGGAAAAGAAATGACAGATAGAAAAAGCACAAGTCTTTTGGTAATTAGAATTGAGTATGTTTGGTGGGACTGTGACACTGCAGAAAGGATGGAGGTGATAAGAGGTCAAGTAAGGAGTGCAGATTGACAAATTGGGATGGGTTTTGTTTTGTATTGTCCAATTCAGGAAATTGCCTTCCCAAATGTGACAATCCCAATCCCAATCCCAATCCCAATCCCATCATTTTTCATGATTCACAAATGGAAACTTTGTACGGTCATTTTCCCCCTACCTGAAACTAGAGGAAAATTCTACCAAACCGTACTAAAACATACTCGCGCGACTTTTAATGAATTTTTAGTAGGTTTTGATCAAATTGGAACTCAAGTAGCTTTTTAAGAATTTACTTCGCCAAGTTAGAACTAATCAAGCTCAAATATTAACGAGCATATATAATAAAAAAAAGGTTTGAACAACTTTGACTCGTTTATCTTAATACTAGTAGTAGATAAAGTAAGATAACAGTATGAAATATCATCTCTAGATATTACTTCAAAATTTATGAGCTTGAATTATGTGAGAAACAACAATATGAAATATCATCTCAAGATTAATGAGACCCAAATTCAAGAAATTAAATTTGTTATGAACTTTTTTAAATTTATTTAAATAATACTCACAAAACACTTTGAATCATGATATATGATGATTCAAAGTGCACATACTATTACGTATATGATTAGCATTTTATTTTATTTTTCTTGATCAATATGATTTCAGTAATATTGAAAATTTGAGAATGCTTTATCTCATAATAATGTTGGTTGGGTGGCTCAGAATGAAAACATTGACAAATACCTAGGAGTGTTATGAAATAATTAAACACAATTGTTACTCGTCGGGAGGGTTCTATACTTCTATTCTAAGCTAGCGCTCAATGAATCATTGCGGCGTTGGCGTTGGAAAAACTGAAGGCAAATTCTAATTTCAACAACCGACTCTTTTCAACTACTCCCTCCGTTTCTTAATATAGATCGTTTTAGAGTTGTGCACAAGTATTAAGGAAATGATTGTAAAGCATGAAATATACTATCAATTGTCTATATTACTCTTGTATTGAAAAAAGAAAGTGTTATTTATTGGGCAAAAAATAGTGAGAGAACCAAAGTTATATTTATTACTTGGGGTAATATTGAAAACTAAGCAATTAATGCTTACTTGAAATTCTCAAACGACTTATATTTAGGAACAAAAATATTTCTCTAAATCAACTTATATTAAGGAAGGAAGGGAGTACCAACTTTCTATTAGATTTCTCCCTCCTCTGTCTGGATATATTTTTTCATCTGTGATGTAATTTTTATCTATGGCTGAATTTTTTTTTTTTATTGCTAGCTACTAATAACTAACAGCATATGATTTCTAATTTCTGAGTTCGGGCACAGAATTTGTAACTTAGGTTAGGCTGCTGTACCCAGAAAAGCGGATTTTTCATTTGTATTCCCATTATAACTTGTTACTTTTACATACAGTGTACTATTTATTAGTATTAGGGCTGAGCAAGTAATCAAATTGGAATCGAAACCGCACTAAAAACCGCACAAACCGCAACAATGGTTCCGGCGTATGTTGCGGTTTTAGGTTGGTTGAATAACCAAATTTATGGTTCCGGTTTGGTTACTAGCCAAAATCACAACCATAAAACCGAAACCGCACCATATGTGTGTATGTATTTATGATGGGGTTTGGTTATTCTTGTATCTGTTCATTATCTGCAGCATCCTTCAGATAGATGATGAAGATGATTTAGTTGCTGTGGCACCAGTGAAGTACAGTTCTTTACTTTCTGCTGATTTCAATAAGGTAACAAATTACCATTATGTTCTTGTTTTGATATGATATTATCATGTTCTTTATCCAATAACTAATAGTTGCATTTCTACATAATAGAGTTTTAATCCTATGAGTGAACCCAATGATGATTGGTCATGCAAGTTTGATGATAGTCCAGCATTGGAGAAAAGTGGCATGAAAATATTTTCAAGTGAAACTACAAATAATCCTGCTGAAAGCCCTGGAGAATCTGGTAATGGGGATAATGGCTTCACATTCCCAAGTGGGCCTGAAACAGTAGAGGATGATGATGAAGTTACTGAATTGAAAATTAGAGCTTTCCTGGATGAAAAGGTGTTACTTGCGCTAAAATTTCTCCTTTTTCTTCTTCTTTCTGTGAACATATGATGAGAACGGGTCACCATATTTATATTTTTATTTGCATTGTGCTATATTAAGATAGAGAAGCCTTGCTCATTTCACTTTCTTTGAAAAACTTTTTCAGGCTTTAGATTTGAAGAAGTTGCAATCACCTCTATATGAAGAGAGCTTATTTTATATCAATTTTTGTTTCAATTGGTTTTGGAATAAATCGCACTAAATGAAACCTGCATCAAGACATTTTTAAAACCGAAACCGCACTAATCACAAGCGGTTTCATGTGTGAATTTGGATTTATCAAGCCGCATTTCTGGCGGTTTCAGTGCTTGTTTGATTTCAAACCGCATGGCAAACCGCATACGCTCACCCCTAATTTCCCTCAATCTGGATTCTTTTTTTTTATTATTATTATTCAGGCTTGCATGGACAAAGTTAGACATATTTTGTGGATGATTTTTTTCTCAATATTAAACTTGAAAGAGTTAAATTTAAAGAAAAGATTATATGCAAGTTTGTTAAATGGAAACTTTTGTATTCGGGGGAAAAGTCAACAAAAGGGTAGTATTCTCGTTTCAGGACGGAGGTAGTATTCTTGTTATGTTTTATTGGGTAGGTAAGTTTGGCCCCAAGTTGGCAGTGCTGTCATTATTCTTGGTAGATATTTATTTATTTCAAATTTTCTTTTTTGTTTTGTGTTTAGAATAGAGAGGTTTATCACTTGATCTAGTGGGTAAGAAGAAATTTATTGACAAGAAAAAGTCGGCAACTTTCCAGTTGATAGCTCGAGACACCTCTGATCGATCCTAATAACAATGATGGACCATCCTGTGACAGTCTTTATAAGAGTTGATGACAATTCCTACTCTATTGACAGCTTCAATGATACTGTTTCAGACGATCGACGGTACTGATGATTACGATGACGAAGATGAAGTTGGAGGTGGAGTCTCCAACCAGCCATCTTGGCTGTCTAGAGGGGCACCATCATTCCCAGATCATGTAAGGAGGGAAATACTGGAGCTAGGGTTTCCAGATGATGGATATATATAATTATTTGGCTCATTTGAGAGAGATCAAGAACACTGGAGGTGGCTCCGTGCACTATCAAAACCCCAAGGCAAAACTTGATCAGCCACAGAATGATGTGAAGGTTGGTTGACTATTAATTTCTGAACTGATCAAAAGAAAAAAGGGAAATATGGAGTTTATTTAAAAAAAATTAGAAATTAAAATAGTTATATTGATTCTATGGAGTGACACTCAATACTGATCAACAAATGCATGCTCATTTATATGCTAATTATGATGATTTTTGCATTTATGGGATGTACTATATTGTTCTTAAAAAAGCCTCTTACCGTTCAACCAAGTCTAGCTTCTCGTCCTGCATCAACTTGAAAGTTTCCAAACTCGGAATGCAACACAATTCATTGCCATTTGTGCCACTGACTTTATCCAGCATGACTTGGGGTCAATAGTTTTTCATTATCTATATGATAAGAAGTTGAAAAGCAAACAGAATATTTACTATCTGCTATTAAAATCAAAAAACTAGTTTTTGACTTATCTTTCTTTTGCAAGTGCTTACTGCTTTAATTATTTATTTTTATGATCGAAGGATCTGAGTTCTGTTATGTCTTGATTCTGAGGAATTTTTATGAAATTAACTACAATGTGCTATGTTTCGCCAGGCATATGACACACCTAGAATTGATCTGATCTCTAAGGTGAATTAATGGTGCTTCCTCTGAGAAGTTAATTAATTTACAGCGTTGCGTTGTGTCAGGATCCAGAAAGTGGTTGATCCTGCATTTTTGAATGACAGTGATTTGTCGCGATTTGGTTCTGATGTGAAGGACTTGGAAGAGGATTTTGGGATTAATGCCATTCTTCCTGAAGAACCACCAGATGTAGAACTTGATAAGTTGAGCTTGGGTGGAGAAGGTTGAGAGCACAAGAAATTTTGTTCAACTCTTTTGGTGGAGAAGTCAAATACTGATAGAATATATGTGATTCTTCTCATTATTATTGTAAATATTTTAGGATATTATTCTGTTGTAAAATCATACCGTTTTCTTATTCTTAGCCTAACTTGTAGGCATAATATTTGTTTATACTTTGTATATATTACCAATGGATGAATGAGAAAAGATCAAGGGATTATATTTTTTTATGGTATCAGAGCCCTAGTTTTCTTCCTCCCTACCTTTTGCCATCTTCTTCTTTCCTGTATCAATGGCTGACTCAAAACTCCATCCTGCCACCACTATCACCAATATCAAAACAACCATTCCCATCACTCTCGATCTCGAAAGTGGCTAATACAACAACTGGGCAACTCTCTTCAAGCTCCACGCTCAGCGCTTAACCTTGTCCTCGACCACCTCATCCCTCCCCATTTAAGTCGCCGTCGTCAAGACGGATTCTGAAACAGCGACTTGGCAGAGGATCGATGCCATTATCACGCAATGGATTTATAGCACCGTTTTTTTGGATATTCTCAACACTATCATTGATCCGAATGATACAGCAAAAGATGCTTGGAACCGTGTAGGAGATTTGTCCCAAGACAACAAGAATACGAGGGTCGTTTACCTTGAAACCCAATTCACCAACACTCACCTTTGAGACTTTCCCAATGTCACTTTGATATTGCCAATGACTTAAAGTGTTGGTGATCAATCGCCAACGTGAGAAGCAAATGTATCCGATGAGCGCATGGTTCTCAAAATGATTCATGGTTTCGATGAAGCTTACACGGGTTCGCTCACCATCATTCAACACCGCAGATCCTCTTCCGACCTTTCAGACAAGCAGATTCGATGCTTTCATTAGAAGAGAAAGCATGAAACAACGTCTTCATTTCTTGAATCAGTTCGGATTCGCTTTGCTTATGATTCAACTAATGATAATGTTTACGGTGGCAATAATTCCAAACGATGTAAAGCAAATACAAATGGGCATAATAATTAGATAACCAAAATTATGGTGGTAGAAGGGCAACCAAGTGGTGGATCTTGTGGTGGGGGACAAGAATGACCTTCAAGACCGGCCACGGCCGCAACAATGGGCTTCCATGCCTCCTTGGGCTCCTTGGTCACCTCCCACTTGGGCTAGCCCACCGTGCCCATTTCCCACTACAGGGCATATCCGTCAATCTTCTACAAAAGGAGTTCTTGGGCCTCAACCTTCCCAAGCCCACTACACGGCAGCAGCCTCAAGTGTGAACTACGAACCTACAGACATTGATGCGGCTATGCACACTCTCTCCCTCCATCAACCGGATGACAATTAGTACATGGATACCGGTGCCACCTCACACATGACTGCTAATCATGGTACTCTCTCGTCTTATTTTAATTTGAGCAAATATAATGGCATTATTGTTGGTAATGGTCATACAATTTCGATACTTGGTTATGGAAGTGCCTCACTAACCCAAACAAATCCACATTTGACGCTTAAAAATGTGTTGCATGCACCTAAACTTATTAAAAACCTCATCTCAGTTCGTTAATTTACTAATGATAATATGGTGTCTGTTGAATTTGACCCATTTGGATTTTCTGTGAAGGATTCTATTGACGGGAAGACTTAATGAGATGTGATAGTTTCGGCGATCTCTATCCTTCACCAAACTTGGGGCACACCACCTTCAAATTTCTACCTTCCGCTTTTCCTGTTTCTTTCTTTTGATTTATGGCATTCTTGTTTAGGGTACCCTGGAAGTGCCGTTTTGAATTCTCTTCGTAGTAGCAATTTTATTAAATATAATAAAGCTCGCAATTCTTTTTGTGAATCTTGTCCTCTTGGAAAACACATTAAGTTGCCATTTAATGATTCTCGTTCTTTTACTATTATGCCATTTGATATAATTCATAGTGACTTATGGACATCTCCTATATTAAGTTCATCCGATCATCGTTACTATGCTCTTTTTCTTGATAATTATAGTAATTTCTTGTGGACTTTTCCTATGTACAGAAAATCACAAGTTTATTCCATTTTTTTTTATCATTTAGAGCATATATCAAAACTCAATTCAAAAAAGAAATTAAAAAATTTCAATGTGATAATGGTCGTGAGTATGACAATGGTCCATTTCGGAAATTTTGTGAATTAAATGGTATGTATTTTCGCTTCTCATGTCCCCACACCTCTCCTCAAAATGGTAAAACCGAACGAAAAATAAAAACTATCAATAACATGGTTCGTACTTTACTTGCTCATGTTTCCATGACACCCTCCTTTTGGCCTCATGCTCTCGAAATGGTAATGTACCTTCTAAATATTCTTCCTTCCAAGACATTACGCTACTACTCTCCTACTCAAATTCTTTATGGAAAAACTCCAGATTATACCCATCTTCGAGTTTTTGGATGTTTGTGTTACCCTTTATTTTCTTCCACCACCATCAATAAATTACAAGCCCGTTCGACTCCATGTGTCTTCTTAGGCTATCCGTCAAACCATCGGGGTTATAAATGCTATGATATTTCGAATTGAAAAATTATTATTTCCCGATATGTTCTTTTTGATGAATCTAAATTTCCTTTTTCGACACTTCATACTCCCCCTCCCACCTCCTATGAATTTTTAGATGATGGTTTGCATCCCCATATTCTTCATCAATTGTATGCCCCTACCTCATTAGATCTACAGACTCAGCCGTCCACTTCCCCTGCTGAGCCTCCCTCTTCGCTCACACAAACATATATATGTGATTCTTCTCATTATTATTGTAAATATTTTAGGATATTATTCTGTTGTAAAATCATATCGTTTCCTTATTCTTAGCCTAACTTGTAGGCATAATATTTGTTTATACTTTGTATATATTACCAATGGATGAATGAGAAAATATCAAGGGATTATATTCTTTTAAATACTTCACGCAGGAATCAGGATGTAAGAGGAGAGTGATTGATGAGAAGCCATGAGTTCCCCGCCTTTTGGATGAGCAGTTTGATTTGGTGAGAAAAACTTTTGTATACGGGTAATTGGAAGTATTTGAATGAGACAAATCAGTTTTTCAGCTCAAAATAACCCATGAATGTTTTAAATTCATTCACCTAGGTCACAGACAACCAAAATTAAAGTCTTAAGAGCAACTCCAGCAGCACAATCCTAGACTAAATATAGTCTAGGATTTATCTTCCAGCTCCAGCAGGTAGACTAAATATAGTCTGTGACTATATTTGAAGCACCAACAAGACTAAATTTAGGAACTTGATAGTCCATGGACTATAATTTTAATTATATTTAAATGGGAGAGTGGAAGGAAATTGGAGCTTTTTTGAATTCATAGATTATTTTAATCTTTTTATATTATAGTCCACGAGATAGTCCATCTGCTGGAAAGATGGGAGACTAAAGAACATTTACTGATGTCATATGGACTAAATATAGTCCATCAGATAGTCTAACTGTTGGAGATGCTTACTGTAAAAAATATTTATATATTACTGTAAGTAAGTAAGTGTTGGTCCCACAAAGAATGATTAATTTAATTTTATATTTTGTAAACCAAAATGGGGGTTTTAAATAACAAAGGTAATTTAAATAATGTTAATCAAAGTAAACAAATATGCAACTAACATAGAGTAATCTAACGAAATAACTTAGAATAACAAGCCTTGAATTAAGTTAACATCCACAATTAGACATTTACATTAATCATTGACTCTAGCATATAAATCAATTAGTATTTTGAATATTCACCGTTAGAATTATTTTCTTATCTCTCCTTACTTAATTATAGTTAATTAGAAACTAGCGATCTAAATAACCCTAACTAATAAACAACCTTAGACACGCGCTAAAAATTTAATCTAGTAGCAGTTTTAAGCAATAGAAAGATCGATGAAACTAAACAACACAAGCACACGTAGTTATATTTAATTTAGTTGGGTACTCTTCCTAAGATATAATAATCTTTTGATCCGGACTATATTATTAATTTTAGTTGTTTATCAAATTAGAGTGACCAAACAATTACGAATTTGATATCTAATTCAACTGCAGATTGCAAAGAATAATAAACTAGTATGCATCCTAGCAATTAAACGAATCAATCATAAAAATTAAGTACAAAATTGTGAGACCCCAAATTTTATGAATAAAGATTTAAATTCCTCGAAATATTTTTTTGAATATTATCGTGTGGATTTGATATAATGTTATAGTTGTGGGTAATATTTATAAATTTTGCAAAGTATGCAAGTTGTTGTAAAATATTCGTTTGGTCGGGAAATATTCTTTTTATCGGGGAATATCCGTACGACGACACAATCATTGGTGGACCCCACAACAGAAGTATTGTTGTAGTTAAAAGCATGTAATTATCTTTTATAAAAATAACGGCGAAAGTATTACCGTTAAAACCGTTGAACTACCCGGTAGTAAAAGTACGATGAATACGCGTGGTTGCATAAGAAAGACAGTATTGATTATTGATGCTTACGTGAGAAGTCACTCAGTTTTGTTCAATTATTGCTACAGTAATTGTTGCATAGTATCTCACATTATTTGATTCAATTATAGTCAATATTTTATATATTATTAAATCAATAATTGAGACGACAAAGTTATTAATATTATTATTTGCAGATTAACGATGTTTGTAAGTTACGTCTAAGTAGAGGTTTGGTCACCTAATCATGGCACCAATAGGAGAAATCCTTATTGGAAAGCCCCCACTTTCCTGAAATCCACTAATCGATTAATATTGTGAATTATAATAAAGGTGATAAATGTTGTTAAAAATATTGAGGGATATTTATGAAGTATTTGTTGGACCCCCATTTACCCATTTTTCAAAATAATCGGTAGAAATTTTTTAAAAAGTGGGCTCACATGTGGGGGCCACATGTGAGGCCCACGAAAGAAAAATGGGGGGGGGGGGTGGAGAGAATCTGTAGTAGTCATGAAGTTTATATATATATATATATTATATATATGTATAAATTTTATTTTATTATTATTATAAATGTAATAAAATAGAAAACTTTTTATATAAAACAGAATACCTTTTATAAAGTTTTGTTTTATTTGATTATAAATAAAATATATTATATTTTATTATGCATAGTGTTTGCATAAGTACTGCATAGTATTTGATAGTAAAATATTTTTATATAAAATGTAATACTTTTTATAAAGTTTTGTTTTATTTGATTATAAATAGAATATATTATATTTTATTATGCATAGTGTTTGCATAGTGCTCAGTATAGTGTTTGCATAGTAAATTTTTTTATATAAAATGTAATACTCTTATTTTTAAGGTAAGGGTATTATTATTCTTTCGTATTCATGAAGAGAGTTATTTTCTTTCAATACTAAGTAAGGTTGTTATTCCATTCTTTATTATTATGTTGGAATAACCTCATACATGTAATCTACCTGCATATGTGGTGAAATTCTTTCTGTTATTCCATTCTTTTTATTATTCATTAGAATAACTGCTTTCATGCCAAGTACCGCATACGTGGTGAAATTCTTTCTCGTTATTCCATTCTTTATTATTCATTGGAATAACTGTCTGTTGCCCTATTGCATCTGGTGAATTTTGTTGTTATTCCATTCTTTATTATTATGTTGGAATAACCTGTCTATGTGGATTACCGCATACATGGTGAATGATCCTTTCTATTCATTCCTTATTAACTTGTGGAAATGATGCGTCTATGTGGATTTACCGCATGGCGAAGCGAAAATCCATTTGCGATTTCATATATTCTATTATACTCATTGGTTAAAGTTTTGGCTTTTATACTCCATGAAATTAGTAGAATATCACGGATATTTCGCGCTTCATTCAAGATCTTTTCATGGAAATATTCTTCTAAGCATTCTTGAATTTTTACTCCACAAAGCAGTATCATGTTGACAATTTGGACGTTATTGGTTCCTGGATAAATTAATTTATAAATCTTTGAAATTTATTCTTGAACTTGTTTTATTGAATTATTATGTTATTGTCATCATCCTCATGTTTATATTATGTTGAAAGTCATATGTGGCCTGTAGTGCATAGATGGACTTGGTATGATTATGATCAGGGATTATTCGGTATAATCATGACCGTAATGTTATAAATGATGTGGAAAAAGTTCTCATTGGCCCGTAGTGCATTGATGGACAGTTTTTGTTATGATTATGGCTATGGATTCTCTTCGGCCAAGGATGCAAAGATGAATTATTTTTTGGCATGATCAGGACTGTTGATGAAAACACGAATATCCTTGGTCCGTAGTGCATGGATAATTTGTGGTTGTGATACTAATGAATATCCTTGGCCGTAGTGCAGGGATGATGTGAATTATTTATTGAGCTGAGTCTCAACGATAAAAGTGATGAAAAACCTTTTAAATCATAGAAGATAGTAGATTTTATTCTCTACTTGACTCTTCTAATGGATTACTTGTTTCGCTGCAGTTAAACTTGATGTTTGTTATATTGTATCAGTTTAACACTATTGAAGGCTAACGATAATTTATTCTGCATTTTCTTAGTCATAATATTTCTTACTGGGCTAGTTGAGCTCACCCTTTTGCTTTATTATTCTCTTCAGGAAATGAGAACGGAGCAGGGACTAATCGGGGAACGGAGTGACGGTCCAGATGATAGTATTAGTAGTCTTCATTATTGTGTTAAATAGTGTGAAAATAAATGTAATGAGGACTCCATTGAGTGTGGATATTGTCTAGATGACAATATTCTTATTAAAACTCTTAGATTATGTTATGTCGTATTTTATACGACTGTTATATAATTAAGTTGTATTTGTATTCTGTACCATGTATTTGGCGACTCAGAATAGGTGATGTATACCTGTTTTGGGGGAGTCACAAATGACGCGAATGTTTCTAAGAGGTTTGAAACCTGATATACGTCAATACCTCATTTCTCACAAACTTTGTTTATATTTAGATGTTGTGAATAAGTCTCAGTTATTGGAGCCCGATAATGAGTCAGCACAACCAAAAGGCAACGACTAACAACACGATAATAATCGTACCGGTGACAACGTCCATTGGAACAATGATAACCATCGTGGGGGAAATTATCATGCCAAGAATGGTAACCACTTCGGTGGTAATCATGGCCAAGATAATAGGAGTGGAAATTTCAAGAAGAGAAGGTTCAACAACGATGGAAAGACAACAGCACTTACACCCGTTTTCAAGGAAGGAGAACGACCACCAATTATATGCTTCAAATGCGGAGGGGAGGGACATATCAGTCCAAACTACGTGATGCAGTCCAAAGCATGTTACAATTGTGGAAAAGAAGATCACCTAGCCCAATTTTGTTGTGCACCAAAGTCAAGTCCAGCTGGGACGGTGGCACCAAATGCGGATACGGACAAAACAAAGTCAGTGGTTTCAGGGAGAGAGTTTTTCGTGACTTCTCAAAAAGCGAGTAACCCGAACGAAGTTAGCACGAGTTAGTTAATTATAAATTCTTGCGAAGTCAATACCTTATTAGATACCGGTTCTACCCATTCTTTTATCTCTCTTGCTTGCGCTCAACGTTTAAATTTAACTCTAGAGAAGTTAGACTTTGACTTATCGATTGAAACTCCATTTGTAAGACCCCAAATTATTAATAAATGAAATTTAAATTCTTCTATTTATTATTTTGAAATAGTAAAGGTTGATTTGATTAATGTGGTTATTTATGGGTAAAAATGCACAAATATTTCAAATAAGCAAGTGATTATAAAATATTCATTGTTGTTGTGGAATATTTGTTTGGTCGTGGAATATTCTTACTGGCGTCGGGGAATATTAAATGCGATGACGCTAAAAGCCTAATATGTGGGCCCCATAACGAAAAGCGATTGGATGAAGAAAATTACAAGAATAAGTTGGTTATAAATAACTTGGCGTTGTTATTATTCAAGTAATAATCTTTGTTAAAATACTAAATTGGTTAAAATATAAAGAAGACACTCAGATTGCACCAATTATTGATTCTTACGTAAGAAGGCACTACTCAATAATTATTCTGATGAATTATTGTTCAAGATTTATTTTATTGATTCAATAATTGTCTGCGTTGATATTTTATATTACCGTTGTTTCAATAATTGTCACTACACAAGATTTTTTATTATCGAAGCAATAATTCATATTATCTGAATAATATTATTAGATAACATTATTGGCAATGTCTAGAAAGTTACTGTCTAAGGAGAGGTTTGGTCACCTAATTGCGGCAAGAGAAGGAGAAATCCTTATTGGAAAGCCCTCTATCCACAAGGCTACTGGTTGTCGATGATTGTGATTCGTAATATTATTTGTGAATAATTAATTATTGATTTATATGATGAGAAAAATATTGATTTTATGTGGATATAGATGGAGAAATTTTTAATGTAACAATTGTTGAAAATTAATATTTTATCTTTTTTTCGATAAAAATTCATTTAAATATATTATTATATTTTAATAATATAATAATGGTGATATTTTTACAATGAATGTGGAATATATGAGTATACGAGGATGAAGAGTATTTTTGCTAAATAAATGATAAACACATGTTTTGTGTGTCGGTGGACCCCATTTCTTGACTGAAATTTGATTATAGCCTGAAAAATCATCCGTTTGTGGATTTCGGTCAATTTTTGTTTGGAATTTGGAAAACTTTTCTTCTGCAAAGTTGTAGAAAATGGAATTTCCTATGGAAAAGACATGTGGTTCGAATTTTTCTTACAAAAGGGCTATTTATTATGAATTATTGAAGTTCCGAAGCTCCGAAATAATTAATTTTTGAAGTTTTAATTATTTTTATTAAGAAAAACGCGTTTTTTACATTTTGTGAGACTCATTTAACATGTGCTAGGGCTGAGTTCGATTGAAGATTGTGTGCGTAGAATTTAATAAAAAATATATTAAAATTTTATTAAATTTTATGCTTTGGTGTTCTAAGCATTTTCCTATAAATAGGGTGCTTAAGTTAGAATTGAAAATTACACCAGAAACTGAAGTTTTCTCTCTCTTTCTCTCTCGATATATTGAGCGTATTCTTGTGAGTATTTTAATACTTAGAGTGTTGCTATACAGTGCAAGTTCAAGTTATAGCCTATATCCGGTGTTTCAACTAGAAGTACTATTCTTTCGAGATAAGGAATGTTATTTTCTTCTTAAATGATATTATTTCCTTCAATATCATTATGCCGAAATATTGGTTTGAACTTTTAATCAAATTTGGAACTTTTTGTGTCGGGGTTACTATTCACGTATACGACACTATTCACGAATACGACACTATTCATAAAAAAAAATGAATTTTTTTCTTTTCGTCAAAATATCTATTATGGATACTAGCTTTGATTGTATCCATGTTTTGATTATTCTTGAATTTTACACCACTATAATTATTTATGGGGTATTTTTGGACATAAAATAGCTGAAATACGAATCCTTAATATTTATTCTTTTGTTTCATTGGATTCGTTTTCTTTAAAATATTTTTCATCATCCTCGGTCCTAAATGATGATATTATTTAATATCTTTTGGGCTTTGTAGTGTAAAAGATTGATGATTATATAATGAATATCTTTGGCCCAGTAGTGCAAAATGAACAAGTGTTGAGATGAACATGAATTAATCGATGAATATCTTTTGGCAGTAGTGCAAAGATGAATATATGATTCAAGATGTGCATTGATTGATGTTACTGAGGATAAAAATCTTTGTTGATGGATCGTTAAATTCATAGATAATAGTAGATTTCATTCTCTACGTAACTCTTCTATGAATTATTATTTCCGCTGCGAATATTGATCTAAAACTTGTTGTTTATTATATTCTCTTAGATTTTTTTCTGTTGAAGACTAACGATAATTTGTTTTATATTATTTTAGTCATAATGTTCTTTACTGGGCTAGTTGAGCTCACCCTTTTCCTTTTTGTTCCATTTTTCTTCTCAGGAGGCGAGAATGTAGTGAGTACGAGTCGGGGTATGGAATGATGGTTCTAGAAGAGAGTTGTTTAGTAGTCCTCACCATTTTTGTAAAATAATGTTTCAATAATTGTAATGAGGAATTAGTTGGGTATGGATATTGTCTAGATGACAATATTTGTATTTAAACTCACAATTTTTATGTTGTATTAATAAAGTTGTAGTTGTTTCTGTACCATGTATTGATAACTCAGAATGGGTGATGTATACCTATTTTGGGGGCGTCACACCATTAGTAGAAACCTTTATTTCATGTGCTATCCAAGTCTTGGATGAGAGTCACAGTTTTGAATGAAATTTCTATTGTTAATGAATTTCCTGACGTATTCTTGAAGACTTCCTAGCCTACCCCAGAGCGTGAAATCGAATTTGTATTGACCCCAGTACAAAACTCATTTCTAAAACCCTCAAATATTTCTTCACCTAGAACGAACGTAATATACGCCAAAGACGTTGGCTCGAGCTGTTGAAGATTACGATCGTACCATTTAATACCATCGTAGAAGAGCGAACGTGGTAGCTGACGCGTTGAGTAGAAGATCGTATGCAGTTACGAGTGTGACGTTGTTAACACAAAAACCTATTTCGTATAACTTACAAATGATGAATATAGAGTTAAAGACTCTAGGGACCCACGTGAAGATATCGAATATACGATTTGAACCGACTTTAAATCGATAAAGATAAAGCCGCTCAAGCTATACACCCGGAGCTGATGAATGTGAAGAAGAAGGTTCAAGAGGGCGTTATTCTAGAAGCAAGACTCGATGAAGAGAGGAAATCTCAACCCTTGATTTTATTGGTCTATTTGAAATCCTCGATCGAGTAGGAACTGTGGCCTATAGACTCGTTTTACCGCCAAGTATGTTGCGTGTTCATAACGTTTTTCACGTATCGATGTTATGTAAATATGTGGATGACCCGAACCACATTATTAAATTAGAACTAGATGATATAGCAGAAGATTTAACGTATGAGGAGATGCGTGTTAAAATCTTGGATAAGAAGGATCGTATTCAACGCTCAAAGATTATACCTCAAGAGTTAGAATCTGACGAGGTATCCTCATCTGTTCGGCATACCAGGTACGTACGTAAATTTCGAGGGCAAAATTTTATAAGGAGGGGAGATTGTGAGACCCCAAATTTATGAATAAAGATTTAAATTTCTCGAAATAATTTTTTAAATATTATGTTGTGGATTTGATATAATGTTATAGTTGTGGGTAATATTTATAAATTTTGCAAAGTATGCAAGTTGTTGTAAAATATTCGTTTGGTCGGGGAATATTCTTTTTTATCGGAGAATATCCGTACGACGGCACAATCATTGGTGGACCCCACAACGGAAGTATTGTCGTAGTTAGAAATCCACAAAATTATCTTTTTATAAAAATAATCTACGAAAGTGTTCCGTTAAAACCTGCTGAACTACCCGGTAGTAAAAGTACAAAGAATACTACGCGTGGTCGCATAAGAAATACACGATATTGATTATTGATGCTTACGTGAGAAGTCACTCAATTTTGTTCAATTATTGCTACAAGAATTGTTGTGATAGTATCTCAAGTTATTTGATTCAATTATTGTCAATATTTTATATATTATTAAATCAAAAATTGAGACGACAAAATTATTATAATATTATTATTTGTAATATTAACGATGTCTAAAAATTCTGTCAATGAGAGGTTTGGTCACCCAATTGCGCGCCAATAGGGAGAAATCCTTATTGAAACCCCCCTCTTTCTTGGGAACGACCTGGTCGATTAATATTGTGAATTATAATAAATGTGATAAATGTTGTTAAAAATATTGAGAAAATTTTTATGAAGTATTCGTTGGACCTCCATTTACCCATTTTTTAAAATAAGCGGTAGAAATTTCTTAAAATGTGGGCTCACATGTGGGGGCCACATGTGGGGCCCACGAAAGAAAAGGGGGGAATCTGGTAGTCAGTTTAAAGTTTATATATATATATATAAATTTTGTTTTATTATTATTATAAATGTAATAAAACAGAAAACTTTTATATAAAACAGAATACTTTTTATAAAGTTTTGTTTTATTTGATTATAAATAGAATATATTATATTTTAATATGCATAGTGCTGCATAGTATTTATATAGTAATTTTTTTTATATAAAATAAAATACTTTTATAAAGTTATTTGTTTTATTAGATTTTAAATAAAATATATATATACATATATATTAGAAATTTTGTTTTATTATATAATTATAAATAGAATATATTATATTTTATTGCATAGTATCATTTCCATTCTCCTATAAATAGGATGCTTAGTAGAATTGAAAAACACACCAGAAGTTCAGAGAATTCTTCTTCTATAATCTTGAACGTATTTCTTTAGAGTTTAAGAAAGCTTTGAGCGTAGAAATAGTGCAAGTTTTCTTTAAGTATATCCTCGCCCTACCCGTCGGAATACTCTTCTTTTTAAGGTAATGAGTATTATTCTTTCGTATTCATGAAGAGAGTTATTTTATTTCAATACTCGTAAGGGTTGTTATTCCATTCTTTATTATTATGTTGGAATAACCTGTCTATGCGAAGTACCGCATACATGGTAAAATTCTTCCGTTATTCCATTCTTTATTATTCATTGGAATAACTTTTATCTGCGCTTCTATCGCATGCCCGGTGAATTTCATTGTTATTCCATTCTTTATTATTTTGTTGGAACATCCCGTCTGCATGCGGATTACGCATTTGACCTAGTTCCATTCTTTATTATTCGTTGGAACATCCTCGTCTGCGCGCGGATTACGACGACCGGGTTCCATTCTTTATTATTTTGTTGGAATATCCTGTCTGTGCGGATTACGCATGACCTGATTCCATTCTTTGTTACTATGTTGGAATAACCTGTCTATGTGGATTACCGCATGTATGGTGAATGATCCTTTGTATTCATTCTTTATTAACTTGTGGAAATGATCTGTCTACGTGGATTACCGCATGGCGGACAAAAATCCATTTGCAGTTTCATATATTCTATTATACTCAGTTGGTTAAAGTTTTTGGCTTCTATACTCCATGAAATTAGTAGAATATCCTGAATATTTGCGCTTCATCCAGTATCTTTTCATGGAAATATTCTTCTAAGCATTCTTGAATTTTTACTCCACAAAGCAATATCATGTTGACAATTTGGACGTTATTGGTTCCTGGATAAATTAATTTATAAATCTTTAAAATTTATTCTTGAACTTATTTTATAGAATTATTATGTCATTGTCATCATCCTCATGTTTATATTATGTTGAAAGTCATTTGTGTATTCTCATGAGTGCATAGATGGACTTGGTATGATTATGATCGTGGATTATTCAGATAATCATGACCGTAATGTTATAAATGATGTGAAAAAAGTCCGCATTGACGTAGTAGCATTGATGACGGACGCTTTTGGTATGATTATGGCTATGGATTCTTCTTGCCAAGAGTGCAAAGATGAATTATTTTATGGCATGATCAGACTGTTGATGAACACACAAATATCCTCGCCCCAGAAGTGTATGGATAATTTGTGGTTGTGATACTAATGAATATCCTGGCCGTCAGAAGCGTGGGATGATGTGGATTATTTATCGAAATGAATCTCAACGATAAAAGTGATGAAAAACCTTTTAAATAATAGAAGATAGTAGATTTTATTCTCTACTTAACTCTTCTAATGGATTGCTTGTTCACCGCAGCTTAAACTTGATGTTTGTTATATTGTATCGTTTAACAATTGTTGAAGGCTAATGATAATTTATTATGCATTATCTTAGTCATAATATTTCTTATTGGGCTAGTTGAGCTCACCATTTTGCTTTTATTGTTTCTCTTGTGAAATGAGAACGTAGCAGGACTAATCGGGAAGCGGAGTGACCAGTGGGATGATAAGATTAGTAGTCCTCACTATTTTATGAAATAGTGTTATAATAAATGTATTGAGGACTTATTTTGAGTTTGAATCACTGCCTGTAAGACAATATTTGTATTAAAACTCACATTTCATGTCAGTATATTTAAGATTGTATTTGTATTCTGTACCATGTATTTAACGACTCATAATAGGTGTTGTATACCTATTTTGGGGGCGTCACAAAAATAATATCCAATACTCAAAATATAAATATAAATTGAACAATTAAAACCAATTAACTCTCATAGTGTAATAATTATGAGGCTTCCGTTCACTTAAACCTAAACCAAAAATAGAAATTTAACCACAACATGGCTATGAAAACACTAAAGAATAATAGAGAGAAGTTTGTAGACAAGTCTCCCTAAATTATATCTCATAGCATGTATTTATGGGTTACATAATAAATTCCTAATTTAGGAGGAATAAAAATCGAATTAAAATTGCAGTCAAAACGTGTAAAATTTAGCTGACCGCATCACCTGTGCTGCGGCGCAACTTTCCTTCTCATTTTCGGTTTTGTGGCGCCAACCCATTATCAGAATGTTCAATTCTTCTTCAGCACTGCAGCGCTGTTTTGCTATATAAATTTGACGTTGCGCCGCCGCCCTATGCTACTGTAATTATAATTTTGCTCCCAGTTTTATTTTAAATCTAAATAATGATCTGTCTGGAGTATTTCCAAAGTCACAAAATGCTTTAATTGCACCGAAAATAAAAATATAAGAATAATAAATGTATTTAGGTACAAAATAAATACAGAAGATCAAGTATTAAGGGATAAAAACAAAACATATTTTATTCTCATCACATATATTTAGGACCTGGCTTTCAGTTCTCATTTACTCTTAGAATTCAGAAATGACTGTCCTTTAACAGTTGAAACTGAGGTCAGAAGTTAACATCAAGTATCCGACATTACTGGAAAATGTTGGGGAAGAGGGGAGATAGATGAATACAGAATCACAACATGTTCTCGGATATGAATAGTTTTTTTTTTTTTTTGGGACTCAGCATGAGTTCATGGGTTGCAAAGCCTCTGGTGCTTCTCAAATTTTTATTATTATTATATTTTTACTTACAAATAAGAAGAGTCTCTTTTATTTGGAGTATAAAATTTTTGATTTGGTATGGAATAAGTTACTAAATTGTGGGGAGACCACAAATCCCTTGCTTGCTGACACAGTGCTTGCATACCAGAACGACACTAGTTGCTTATATATAATAAATAAGTTTGTATAAAGAGAATTAACATGCTGAAAAACAAGCTCACTGTGAAGATTCTTGAAAGCCTTAATTCAGTTCGATCGACCCTTAGATTATTATTCTACAACTTGATGTCCTTCCTTCCATATATTAGCTAGGTCTCGAGTTTTATTTTGTTGTGTCATTTGGCTATGATGAAAAAGTGAATTCTGTAATTGTAGATGTTAGTACTGTAGCTTTTGACTTTTCCTTTATGAGATGTTAGTCTCACCGGAGTTTGCTGCTGAGAAGTATGAAAATGAGAGTCCAGATGAAGATCGATGCGGTTGTTCTACGTACAAGAAAGTAGTGCATGGGGAAAATTAGAGTTCCAGAAATATTAAGGAGAAACAAGAAGTTGACTGAAAGTATTGCTGGAGCTTTGAGTGCATGCCCCCCAGCAAAAGGAAAAGAAAAGCTTCCAGTGGACTTTCTACCGCGCAGTAGAAAATCTGCTACAGAAAAGGTAAAGGATGAGACTAGCTTGAGAACTGAGCTGCATATATAAGCGGAAGCAACACGGTCAAGATCGAGTAAGGAAGAAAAGGAACGGAATACTTTATGTATGTATGTATGTATGTATGTTTCTTCTAATACTTTATGCAAGTTGTTAATTACATGCATGCTAGATTTGTTTTCAGTGAGTTATTTGTTCTTGTATGCTAAATTGAAATAAGTGGATGGCAACTCAGTTTATTTTTGTTTTACTAACAGGGTAACACATAAAATAAATTAACATATTCGCTAGGGGCTTAGCAAGTAATCTGATCAGAGGTTTGGTAGGAAACATATGCACTAATTTTACTCCCTAGGGGATTAATGCTAATGCTAATGCTAATGCTAATTACAAAAGAAACTTCAATCAGTAGATACAAGCTTAAGAACCGGTTAATCTTAAAAACGACTTTAATTGATTTTATTTTTTATCTTTACTCAATTCTTAGTAACAAATGGTATATTGTTTCTTTGATAAAAAAATGTGTACTAAAATTTTGTCAAAAAAATAACTTTTGAATATCAAAATTTATGACCAATTAAAAGATATGAAAATTAACCCCAAAAAAAAAACCTTTTGAACTACGAGTCACCAAAGTTAGACCAGTGAATTGATTCAAATACCAACCAAAATGATTTGGTACTTGCCTATTGCCTACACAATTCTTAGTGACAAATTGTATATTATATCTTTAATAATAAATGTGTACTAAAATTTTGTGAACAAACATATCTTTTGAGAATATCAAAACTTATGACCAATTAGAAAATATGAAAATCAACAATAAAAAAAATCTTTTGAGCCATCGAGTCACTAAAGTTAAATTACTGAACTCAGAATCAACCAAAATAACTTGATACTTGTCTTGTTATATATTAATATAGATAATAAATTTAACATCATTCTAACAGAGCTTTATATAAAAAAATTATCACACAATTTAGAAAGTAAAGTTTCTAAAGGGACTTGTGTATTTGTGACCTTACTAACCTATACGAACTTTAAATTCCAAAGGTATTAATTAAATATCAATTTTAAGTGAAAATCTTTTATATGTATTTTTTCGATGGTTGTCTCAGGCACCGTGAAGAATCATGAATGTGTATCACATAAAAATGGCCCATAAAAACACTATCAAGTCGGTTCTTTAAGTGCAGCCCAGCCAATAAAAACACCAAGAGGATGAAAAAGTTATTCCGATGCCAGGACTTGAACCCGGGCCACTAAGATGAAGTTCGAGAATATTCTTGGTATTTATTTGGAGTTGAATGGTTAAATTGGTCTGTCATCTAATGCATTAATTTTGAATAAAAATCGAATTACTGAATTAGTTAGATTTTGGGGTAAATGGCGAGTGTAATTTTTTTGACTGAATAGGCTAAATGACTGTTGAATGAAGTATTTTATATATATATTTTATATAATATTAACTATTATATTAAGTAATATTAAATAAATTTACAACAATTTAAATTTTTTTTAGAAGGCTAAAATAATAAAAAATTGTTATTAAGATGTTTCAGACATGTTAATTATCAAATAACTTTTTTTATTCAGAATTCTGCTTCATTCAGATTATTTAAATATTTAAGGAGTTGTTTGATTGCAGCTGAATGGCTGACCGATTAGCCAATCAGTGCGTTTATTTTGGAAAAAAAATCGTCTAAATGGATTTGAATCCCAAATTATTGCATAATTTTGATTTGAATAGTTTAGTCTAATTTTTTTGGCTGAATGAACTCTTTTTTTTTTTTTACAATATTAACTATTATATAAGTAATATTAAATAAATTTACAACAATTTTTTGAATTTTTTTAGAGGAGAAAAATAATAAAAATATGTTATTTAAATATTTCAGGCATGTCAATTATCAAACAATTTTTTTCATGCAGATTCAAATTCTGATTCATTCAATTTTTATCAAACACCCCCTTAAAATTATTTCATTTAATTTTATCAAACTCGCTGACTAACTAGACTACAAGTCTATAAAACATGAATTTATTATAATCTTATTTATTAAATATATAAATATAAACATTTTGCTTCACTAGGTTATTTTCTAAGACGTCTGAGATTCTATGACTAGTTACGTCTGTGTGCTGCTTGTGTGGAGCTTTTATCACATTGTCATGGTATTAGTTTGAATAATGCTCTCTGTTAACGCCAGGATCTTCTGCCACGTCCCAATCATGTAAGACGTCCTAATCTCGCAGACACTAAACACCAGAACATCACAAGTTTGATTGGCTAGCCGTCGGGGGATAGCTCAGGCGTGAGAATTAGTATATGTTCACAAGGTTAACAATGGAGGAATGTACTGTCTAGTGTCTAGAGAGAGATATTAAATCTCGGTTGTGTGTATGTGAGAGAATATGAAAATCAAAATCTACGAGAACGTACCTCTAGACGATGGCTTCCTTGCTAGGTTATACTATCTTTGCTTGGATTATTGTGCCACCCACTACTCCCTGACACCCCTCTCGATCCGATGGCTCTGCTGATCATATAAAGTTTATCTACTGCTTTTGGCCACTGTTTTCTACCGTCGGCCGGCTATGATCCCATCCACATTAATGCATGGCAGGAGCCTTGATCAACCGTCATGTTTTTTCAACATCACAAGTCAAAGTAACAGATATTAAAATATCTAATGAGTCGATCCACTGGACCGACCCGGCCTTAAAGATTAAAACGGATATAATATGGTGACTGGGCCCAGTGACTTTAACGGATTAAAAATAAAGGCCCAATGTTTCCGGCCCAAAAATAAGAAATATCACGACCCAATATTGCCCCCTAGTTTTTTGTTAAACAGAATGTTTAGTAGAAAACTATGAATGGCCCAAGATAATTTACTAAAGGTCCATAATAGGAGATAATTGAAGTGTACCCAATCATTGCTCATTTAAATGAAAGGAGAAGAGAATGGAGGCCCAAATCAGAAAAGCCCTATTTAATAGATACATGGACCCGGAACCGGACCCTTCCCATTCAAATTCCAAATCATTACTAGCATTTAATGAGCCGCCTTGAACACCGTGGTAAAATCACAAGATAAAGATAACTTTACCAAATTTGACAGTTTTACCTGCCCATTTGAAATTCGAGCGCCTTTTGAACTCTCTAACTTTCTGAACTTTCTCTTTTCTTCTGCAACTTGTCAATAATGGCTTCCCAAAATTCTGAACAAGGTTCTCCCATACTAGTAATACCGATCACTGTTGTTCCGCCAAACCCTACCGCTCACGAAGAAACTTCGGCCTCGAATCCAAAGGGGTCGAAAACCGACAAGAATCCTCTCCCAAAAACTCCCAAAACCCCCTCTGAGTATTATAGGAGCATTGAACGCTTCTCGCATGCCAATACTCCCTCTATCGTGACTAAGGCTGAGTTACAGAGGATTCGATCCCGGTACCCCATTCCGGATACCCACGCGATTAGGGCTCTCAGATCCGGTGAGAAGATGTATCAACGACTGAGAAGGTTGACTACTGCTAGTTCACCGTGACTTTGTTGGAGAAGGGGTTCGCTTCCCTTTGCATATCTTCATAGTAACCTTGCTAGGGTTTCTGGGGGTGGGGTTCGACCAACTAGTACCGAACTCATACATCCACATCTTGGCCTTCGTGGCCTTCTGTCACGAATTGGGCGTGGAGCCCTCCCTGGACTTCTTCTTCACAGTATACAAAATAGTACAATCTAGGGAGAAGGGTTCAAGGCCATTAGCAAGCATTCTCCAAGTCGGAGAGAAGTTCGAGAGGCGTCACGGTGAACACGCACGCCTTGACAACAGGGTGGCATGAAAAGTGGTTCTACGTCAAAGGCCTCAAATCTCTTCCCTACCGAATCGGGCCACCGACGAGAAGATCTCTCACGACTTTGGACACATTTCTGAAGAAATAGAAATAGAAATGATGGAACTTTTTGACAATTTCCCCAAGGAGGAGTGGAAGTATGGACTCCTCTCAAGCAAGCATGGTTATATGACCATAAATGTAAGTATTGGCCTATTTTATGTATATGAATTTTTGAAAATGCTTTTATAATGTGGATTCTAACACGAGTTGTATTGATTATGCAAGATCTTTGATCAAACCGAGCTCTCTTTAGAGATAAAAGAGTTCAAGATTTTTTGTCGGAAGGTCTTCTAAGTTGTTGAAACTCCCATGACAGGTTACTCCCCAAGTCGAACCGATTAGGAGATACATATGAGATGAGTTTAGAATCGACGAACGAAGTCGATGAGGTTCCAGATTCCGGACGAAACCCTCCGTCCTCTCGTAAGAGAGAGGCAATCGAAAAGCCAAGATCAACAACCTTTCCAATCCCTTCGAAACCACCCGTAAGTCGAGCCATCTACCACATCCATACCTCGACAAGGAGGCTTACTCGATCGTCCCGATCAAAGAAGCATCCTTCGAACCAAAAAATTGAAAAGCAAAATAACACCTCTGACCGCCGAAGAGCTTAGGGTGCCCCAATCTTCGATCGTTCCTCCTTTCGTGCCCCCTGCAGAGATACAGATTGCCGAAGAGGGTGATCGAGGATGATGCTTATGCAAACTCGCCTCAGAAAGAGAAAACGACTCGATGACCATCCGAAGCTCGTGATCTCGCAGCCTCCTTTCCAAGAATCCAGCTCAAACAAATCTCCATCTCCTGAAACTGTGTATGCTGAACTTGAACCTACTCCTCCTGAGCAACCAGTTCCTTCCCCGGAAAGGTCGATACCCTCGCCTGAACGACCCGGTCCTTCAGGTCAGGGTTATCATGCCGAGGCCATGGGGTCTCCGACTCTGTGGCCTAGATTCAATGCTAACTTTTCCTTCGACCTTTTGGGGCCTTCGTAAGTGAACGCCGACGATCATCGGTTCAATGATCACACGACGGAATCGCTTCGATGAAGGGATGAGCTATCCGCTAAGGTAAATAAGTGTTTCTTTATTTCTATATATCTGTTCTTGCTTGGATATTTGGGTATTGACTTGAGTATTGTTTGAACATATGCCTTACTAATGTTTGTCTTGAGGCGTTTGCGCCCAAGGCACATAAATGGGGAAGCCGAGGAAGATTTCATGAGACAAGAAATAAATATGCCGAGATCGACCTTGGCTCGAGAAAGAATCCCGACGAAGACGCTTCTTCAAACCATCGATGGCCTCCAGTGAGACTTAGATCGAGCCAAGATGGACTCAAGACGTCGACGATGAACTATAATAATATGAGGATGGGGTGGCCGCATCCAAGCCGACCAACAAACTTTAATCGATTCAACGCCTACCGGTCAAGAAAACCTACTTCAAGGCCAAAATGAGGAATTTTCTTCTACCAACCGAGCTCAGCAATTCACCAGCGACGCTCAATCGAAAGCCCAGGACGAAGAGCGGAGACACAAAAACAAACGCCACAAACTTCGTCATAAAATAAAGGAGCTTGAGGGAAGGGGTCCTCTTCTGACCGAAGAGCTGAGAAAGCAGATTCAAGCAGAATATAGGGATTCGGACGAACTTAACGTCGAAATCATGAAGGTCTATTCGGAAGGCTACGAAGACTGCCGAGAGAGAGGCAAAAAAAAACTGTCTGCTGCTCAACTGGATCCAACTTTGCTCAACTTCGAAGACGAAGGTGGTGCCTAGGCGTTCTTCCTGCTTTCATTCTTACTTATGTAAAAATTTATCTGTTTAAACTTTTTATGTTTTTGGGATCATTTTGAAATTTTATATATGGAGGTTGCAATGTTTCTATATTGGTGTATTTAGTTCATGAATGAATGGATCGAATGAATGTTTTAGTTTTCCTGATGAATCTGCAATTTCCTTAATTATGAACTATGTTTTCGGTTAGTTTCTTGTCAATAATTCAATATCAGTAAAATAAACCTAAACAATGAATCAGTTAAGACATATAATAGTTAATGTGTGAGACGAAGTGAATTGAATTTCATGGACAGAATTTAACTTAACTGAACTAAAAGGACTGAACTCAACACTTAAATAAAATAAAGTAACACATACTCATCGGTTCTGAAGTGTGAGATCGGTCATTTATTTACCACTCGGGGTGGAACAATCATATAAGGACCAATATATAAGGATCAAGATATAATGATCAAGATATAAGGACCAAGATATAAGGACCAATTGTGACCATTGACTTACCACCCTGGTAAAATCAATATAGGATCCTTCGTCTACCACTCGGGGTAGAACGACAAATGGGCTGCCATCGAATGGCCACGTGAGTCCTACCATACCTCCTTACACCATAGTGACCATAGGACAAATAGACCGGGATCAATAGTGACCATTGATTTACCACCACCGGTAAAATCAATATAGATCTTAAATCACCACTCGGGTAGAAACGACAAATGGGTCGCCATCGAATGGCCAAATGAGTCCTACCATACCTCCTTACACCATAAAGTGACCATAGGACAAATAGACCAGGATCAATAGTGAAAAAGTGACTTTTTATTGATAATGAACAATAATATCTGCATTCGATGAATTAACTTGATCTTTATTGAAAGTATTTCCGAAGCCTGCCAGCGTGCCAAGTGTTTTTGATTTCGGAACCATCTAATGCCCTTAACCGATAAGTGCCCGGTTTTGGTACTTCGATCACTTCATACGACCCTTCCCAGTTTGGCATTAATTTTCCCGTGTTTTGAGGTGTAGAAGCTTCGGCTTCTCTGAGGACGAAGTCTCCTACTTCGAATTTGCGAAGCTTGACTCCTTTGTTGTAACGCTTAGCTACTCTTCGTTGATAAACAGCCAGTTTAAGTAGAGCCACCTCTCTAACTTCTTCTAACAGATCCAAATTAGCCTTCAGTCCTTCGTCATTATAGATCTCTTTGTATTGATTGACCCGAAGACTTGGAGATCCAATTTGGCGCAGGACTAAGGCATCGCATTACCATAGGCCATCGAAAAGGTGAATCCTCAGTAGTAGTTCTTGGTGTAGTTCGGTAAGCCCACAACAACCGAAAGCAATTTTCTTTCGGCCATCTTCCTTTAGCTTCATCTAATCAAGGCTGATCCCGCTTCAAAGCAGTTGTCCTATTGGTCACCTCAACTTGGCCATTTGACTGTGGATGAGCCACCGAAGTCTTTTAAAAATGCTTCAAATTTTGATCCCACGAACTGGCGTCCGTTGTCCGATATCAATACTCTTCAGGATCCCGGTTAAACACTACGGACTCTTTTATGAACTTCAAACATTCTTGCTCGTTATTAACGAAGTGGCTTCGCTTTCTACCCACTTAGTCATGTAATCAATGGTAACTATGACAAAGCTAACCTGACCTTTAGCTTTAGGCAACGGACCCAATATATCTACCCTCCAGACAGCGAAGGGTATAGGAGATAAAATTGAGTATAACTCTTCCGGTGGCTGATGTGGGATCGGACTGTTGAGTTGGCACTTTTCACATTTCTTGACATACTCTGTAGCTTCCTTGAAAATTGTAGGCCAATAGTATCCTTGTCGAAGTACTTTGTAAGCCAAAGATTTAGCAGCCATATGATCACCGCAAATACCCTCGTGAACTTCCCGAAGAGCATATTCCGCCTCGGATGGGACCAGGCACTTTAGTAATGGTGAAGAAAAGGCTAATCGATAAAGATCCCCATCAATAAGAACAAAGTTGGCGCTCTTGTATTTGATCTTCTTTGCTAACATCTGATCCGAAGGAAGGACGCCATCTGCCAAATACTCGATATAGGGGTCATCCAAATAGCTAGATCGCTTCGATACACATCATCGCTTCACGTTGAACACTTTACCGCATTGCGAGAACTTCCAAGTAAATCGATCCGTTAAAACATTTGCATCCGTAGTAGCCAATTTCGACAATGCATCGGCGATAGAATTGTCATTACGCCTATGCCCCCAAATTAAATGCACGAAATAAAACATCAAGTCGGTCCTTTAACTCCGCCAGATACTTGATCATCCGAGTTCCACGAGCTTCATAATCTCCCGACAATTTGCTTGACGACCAATTGAGAGTCATCAGTAAATGATAAGCCACGGACCTCTAGACTTTTTGCCAATCGAACACCGCTGCTAAGATCGCTCATATACTCGGCCGTTATTCGTTGCTTTAAATCCGAATCGATGCTCTGTTGAACTTTGAATCTGTCAAGCTTGTCAAGATAATTCTCGCCCCACTAACAATTAGGGTAGAGGGAACCGCTCGCATATAGAGTCCAAACATTCTCGATCTTGTTGAATAACCGCAAATGCTCGATCGGACGATTAAATTCACCGTAACTCGGCAAGATTCGCTTCGGTGAACGAACATTCTACCATGAAATCGGCCAAAGCTTGACCTTTGATAGCGGTTCGGGGATAGTATTTGATGAAAAATTGGGACAACTCCATAGTCCATGCCGCTAGTCTTCCTGAAACTTCTGGCTTGCCCATCACCTTCTTCAATGGCCGATCCGTGTAGGCGACATCAGAGCCGAATTTGAAAATATCGCCAAGCTTTCTACTAGCAATTATTAAAGCAAAGGCAAATTTCTCAATATTCGGATACTCGGTTTCAGTTGGTCTTGCAGACGTGATCGAAATAATAGACCGGATGTCGCTTTCCACCGACCTCCCGAACCAAGATCGCTTCCAACCGCTAACGAACTTCTTTGCAAGGTGCAGATATAAGGTCTTTCTTTGGAGCGGGATTCACCAATAAAGGAGCCAAGAAAGATATGCCTTTATGCCTCGAAGGCGTCTTTCACACTGAAGTCCATGGAATGTCTTCGCATTCTTTGGACCTTTCAATGTATCAAAGAAAGGAAGGCACCTCTCTCTGCAGATCCGGTGACGAACCTCCTCAAAGTCGCAATCCCGCGTCGGGACGTTGGACATCTTTGAACGATCGAGGAGTCTTCATATCAAGAATGGCTGAATCTTCTCCGGATTGGCCTCGATACCCTTTTCGATCGACAAGATAACCCAAAAATTTCCTCGCACCGAGGCCAAAAGTGCACTTTAGCCGGATTAAGTCTCGATTGACGATAACGGATAATGCGAAAGCACTCTTCTAGATCGTCCAAATGATTCTCGAACTCGAATGTTCTTCACGATCATGTCATCGACGATACCTCCATGTTCCTTCCAAATTGCCTATCAAGATGAAGTTCATCATTCTTGGCAAGTGGCTCCGGCGCTTATAAGGCCAAAAGTCATCTTCAGTAGGCGCACAATCAATCGGTGTGTAATAAATGCGGTCTTTGGGATGTCCTCTTTACGCATGGATATTTGGTGATAACCTGAAAAAGCATCCATAAAGCTTAGTAATGCATACCCCGAAGTGGCATCGATAAGCTGATCAATATGGGGCAGAGGATAAAAGTCCTTCTGACAAGCTTTATTGAGGTTCATTGTAGTCGATGCAAACCCGCCATTTTCCATTCTCGCTACGCAGACCAACACCACATTCGCCATCCACTCGGGATAATCAATTTCATAGATGAAGTCGTGACCCAATCACTTTGCTTATTTCCTCATCAATGATTTTTCGTCGTCGGGGCAAAGATCCGCCTTTTCTCGCCGAAAACGGCTTCTTCGAGGATCTATATTCAGTCGTGTTTCTGGCTATCTTCCAATTAACTCGTGCATGTCCTTCGGTTCCCATGAAAAAATATCCGCATAGCAGCGTAAGAGCTCTATAAGGTTTGTCCAAAGAGGTTCTGGTAGACCCGAACCGATCTTCACGGTCTTGTCGGGCTTTCCGATGATCAACTCGACCTCCTCCGTCCCACCGGCAGGAATCACCATCGGTTCGAAACTACTTTCGGTAAAGGGGTCAATCTCAATTGCCATCGCCTGCTTTTGCTTGCTGACCCCTACTCCGGAGGAAATAACAGCATTTCGGTAGCATCGTCGGGCTAGATCCAAGTCCCCCGCCACCTCTCCTACCCCATGAGCCGTGGGGAACTTGACTTTGAAATGAGGGATGGAGGTCATAGCTTGGAGAGCAGTTAAGGTAGGTCTTCCCAGTATAGCGTTGTAAGCTGAATCAACGTGCACAACATAGAATTTACATACTATTTCGACTCACAAGGCCAGCAGTCAAGATAACCGGAGTTCAATAGTGCACTCGCAACTTTGACCGGATCGTTCTGTCAAGCCAGATAAAGGAGCTCGCCCGACCTCCATTTTTTCGCCCATCAAGGTGCATCCTCCGATAGGTACGGGCGTCATGAATATCCAATCAAGATCCATTATCTATCATCATCGCGCTTCATGTCCACCGTGCCCACTTCATTTGTGATCACCAAGGCCCCTCACGTGGCTCGATGGGGTTCCGGAAGGATAGTCACACAATAAATGATATGACAAATGATCCGGGGAATGGTCTATCCACCTTGGGGAGCATCTGCCACGCCATGACCGAATCCAGTAAGCCCTTCTCTTCCTCCCTATCAACTTCCTCATGGACCCACCGGTTATCACATCGATAACATGCTCTTGGCGGCAGATCTGGAGCCCTCGAACCGCCCGAACAAAGATGGTTAACGTTTCACGATTATTTACTACCACATATCGCACAACAACAAGCCGCCTTTAATCTTCCTCCACAAAGTCTTTCAAATTGCAACACTCGTTAGTGTCGTACAACGGTACCGATGATAGCCACAATACTTACGAGAGTTACCCCGCCTGATTTTTAGTAATTATCACGGGGTGGCTCAAAGAAAGGTTGGTTTCGATTTGATCCAAAATTATCGATCTACCGGTGTTTAGTTTGGTGTAGATCTTATTCACCTTCGTCCAAACGGAGGGATGACCGCTTCTCTCGCCGCCAGAATTATTGTACTTTTTCGAATCGCCCTCCGTCTCGATCATTATACCCCCTTCTCCTCTCTGTTCAACTTCGCTTAGAGCCATCGAATCTTTCCCCGACTCGAAAAGAGGATGTTTCAGTCGTTTCATAGCTTCTTCCACAACGATGTAGCCTTCGCTTTGTCAAAGGCTTGGCCAAGCTCTTTGGATGGTGGAACATCAACTTCTTCACCAACTTCTGATTTCACCAGATCCACCCATTCTCGAACAAACCTATAGCACAGAGATCATTGAGGTGGACACCGACCAATCGCTTTCTAAACCTCTTTACATATTATCCCAAAGATTCACTGGTAACCACGGATCTGTGCTGCAGAGAACCCGTAGCTTTCCTCTCTTGATTCTGCATCGCCTTAAACGGGCATGAAATTTATCACAAAGTTCGGTCCAAGAGGATATTGAATCCAGAAGGCAAAGTTCCCAACCAATCGCCTCTCGCATCCTTTCTCGGTGTTGTAACAAAAGTGTGGCACTTAGCAAAGATCGGTGAAGTCGTAATAGTCCATTAAGCCGGCCGAACACGGCTATGGTCATAAGGATCCCTTGCCCATCAGAACTTTCCATGCGAGGCAATTTTTTAGTGATATCGCGCTTTTCCTTGAGAATATTCGAGGAAAAAGGGATGCTTTCTTTCCGAGCGTCCTTCACTGCTTTGGACCTCACCATTGCTTGCTTTCGAGCTCTCTCGGCTCCTTTACTGTAAAAATCAACGCCTTCAAAGCTATGGGAAACCTCTTCTCGTGAACAACATTATGTCTCCGAGAGGATCGACCTCCTCCGCCGATCCCATCGCCTACGGAGGACTTCTTGATCTACTTCGGTACACAACTCTTTCCTTATGGTGAGAATGATCACGTTGATAGTCCATTACCCTGACTTCGGGTACGACCTCCCTCGACCTGCTCCTTTGTCGATAATCATCTCGATGCTGAGAGGTAACGGCCATTATTGCCTTCTTCGAGGCCACGGGAGTTCTGCTCCTCGATCTCCTCCTACTTCGAGAACGATCCCTAGAAACATGTGCAGAATGTTTCGGCTCCTTACCCTTTCGCCGTGGCACCTCCTTATGCCCACTTCGACCTTCGGATCGATCATGATTAGATGCTTCGTCCCGTAATTCCACCACCCGAAGCATCTGTTCGGCTATATCTTCTCTTTGCTTTAACAGGACCTCCATGGCTCTATCTGCTTCGTCAGCCATCCTTGCCAACTTGGCGGCTCTACTTTCCTGACCACTTCTACGATAAATCTTGGTCGGTGAGCCTTCCACCTGTCTTCGACCATGATCTCGTTCCTCATCCGCACCGAAAACCAATCTTCGTCTGGCCCCACCATGAATCTTCTGGACGAGATCTCTCGAACTATGCTAAGCCGTGGTTTCGTGAGCACTTTTAGAAGGGCCCAGACGATCCTTTCGAAAACACGAGGCAGGCAACGATTTAACTCAATGTACCATCGCCGCCTTTTTTCATGCACTCATCCCTACTCTTCACCATCTTCCGAAGTAGGTTTAAATGATTTGTGATTGAAAATTTAACGACACTGGAACTCAAAGCCCCTCCTTCTAGCGCCAATGTAAACGCCAGGATCTTTCGCCACGCCCCAATCACGTAAGACGCCCCGATCTCGCAGACAAGACGGTAGAACACCACAAGCTTCGACTACGGTTCCGGCGGGGATAGCTTCAAAGCGTGAGAATTAGTATATGTTCACAAGGTTAACAAATGGAGGAATGTATTGCCTAGTGTCTCACAGAGATATATTAAATCTCGGTTGTGTGTATGTGAGAGAATATGAAAATCAAAATGTACGAGAACGACCTCTGCAGGCGCGATAAGCTTCCTTGTTGGGTTATACTATCTTTGTTTGGATTATCGTGCCACCCACTACTCCCCGACACCTCTCTCGATCCGATGGGGCTCTGCCGATCAGATAAGATTTATCTACCGCTTATTGCTTTTCATCATGGCCACGGCTATGATCCCATCCACATTAATGCATGGCAGAAATCTTGGTCAACCGTCATGTTTTTTCATCATCACAAGTCAAAGTAACAGATATTAAAATATCTAATGGGTCGATCCACTGGACCGACCCGGCCTTAAAGATTAAAACGGATATAATATGGTGACTGGGCCCAGTAATTTTAACGAATTAAAAATAAAAACCCAATATTCCCGGCCCAAAATTAAAAAATATCACGACCCAACACTCTCAAATGAAATAACTGCATTATATATTTATATTGATTGAATACCATCTTTTATCATTAATAAGGTTATAAAGTAGGAGTTGGGTCGTCTGGTCCAATATCATGTCATTTGAGAGTATTAACATTGCTATATTAATTTAAAAATTAATATATTTACGTGAACGTAGAATCTATCCATTAAATGATCATGTGAAAATATCAATTTTTTATACGTAAAAATATTATTTTTATATGGTGTGTATGCTTTGCTTAGTTGTTTTGCCATTGTGGCGTCACTGTGGTCTATGGCCATGTCTCACAAAATCATTGTCTTTTGTTTTGAATTCAATACATTAGGCAAGCAAAGAAAAATAAACTAGTTGATTATGCTGCTAATAAGAGAGCTTACTAATTTTCCATTTGCCAACCTTAGACAGCTTTCACATATACAAGATTAAGAATCATTTCTTCTCTTTTTTCTTGTTTGTTTAGCAAGCTAAGACAAATCATAACAGGGTCCAAATTCATAGCGAATTAGCAATATCTTGCCAACCAGTTATGTCTATGACAATTATGATTGTGTTGTTATTATAGATATTAGCCGCCACAGAGATAGCATGTGATAATAAGAGCTTTTAATTCCAAAGATCAGGAAAGAATCTCTCTGCTTGTATATACCAACTAAGACTACAAGTTCATTCAGAATCCATCAACACCAATAAGCAAATAAAAGGCCAAAACTCATAGGACAAATTGAGGCATAACTCATAGGACCCAAGTTTAGTGGCTGGCAAGTCGAATGTGGGCATGCATGCATTATGCCGTAAAAGCTGTGGATTGTCACCAGCCAGGCCAGGCAGCCCTAATAATATAAAAAAACTACTACTTTACATTCCTTCCGGAGGTTAAGTTGCATCATCTTAACTCTTAATCATCAACAACAAATATAACAAGAGGTACTTGAACATAATTTGGAGCCAGTCACTTGAAAGGATTTATTAAACATGGAACAAACAACTGAACACATTCATGAGCTATATTTCATCACACTGAACAACTAAATTTGTACTTGAATATTACAGGTTCATCCAAATACTGAACACTTAACTATCTAGGGGGTTCAACAGGGGAAGAAGTTTTAGATTGCAAATTAAACCACATGCACTTATCTTTCATTGCATCAGATTCACTAGCATACTCTTTAAATCTGTATTCTTCCTTCTTGAAGTTTGGAGGCACTTTCCCTTCGCTGTAACATTGACTACACAGGCTAAAGTGAGATTTCATTTCCTTAAAGCGAGAACCGATGATAGGGTAGCGGCATATGCTGCAAGCGTGTCTGCCATGACGATTTCTATCCCCAGTTTCAAGCTTCAACAAAGTAGACATAATACCAAAACCCCAGTCAGGATCATCAAACATTACAAGGAACTCTGTCAAAGAAACCATCGAGGCATCTGTTTCTCCATGGATTTCCAGCATTTCACTAATCCCGTAAGAAGGAATATAGATTGCTCTTAACAATTTGATGTACCTTAAAGCATCAACTTTCTTAATCTGTACAGTATCTTCATTAACAGAACACCACATTAGTGCATCAAATGCAACCCGCTTTCGCCTGTCTGGTGGACCACTGCAGATAGGGGCCAGAACAGCAAAAAACATGCCCAAATCCACCCTTCCTGATTCTGTTTCATCCAAAACAGATAGGATTTTCTGGTTTATGGTTTTAACAGCTCCCACAAAGGTTTCCGGCTTCAAAAAACTAAGTAACCTGCGAAGAATTCCCTCCAAAGAAGCCTTGCGTATAGACTTCTCAGGAACACCACCACCAGAATAGGACACCGGAGCATTTTTGTCATTCATCTCCTTCTTTAGAAGATCAACATCGCAACGACTCAACCTAGTGATCCTCTGAAAAGCTCTAACATCGAGAGCATTAGCTAACTCCTGGCTCGACGTAGTCTTTTCACCAACCATCTTAACCTTTGAAGGTTCCACAACAATAAAGGCCTGCTCCCCGTTGCCACCCCCATTCCCCTTCAACTTCTTCTTCTGTAGCTGCTTCAAATGTGTCATAGCATCATGCAGTTCAACCCTGTTAGTCATTTTCAGAGCTTCTTTCAAAGCTTTCTTAGCGTCTTCAGTTTCCCCAGCTCCTAACAATGAGACTGCCTTGTTGAGTTGTGCTCTCCAATGATTCGGCCATACACCCAAAACCCTAGTATACATTTCGGAAGCCCTCTGATACCTACCCATATCCATATAAAGCCCACCCAAATTGTATAAAGCATCCACATGACCAGGTTTCAAATCAATAGCTTTCTGAAACTCCTTAATTGCATTATCATCATCACCCAAAGCATGCAAAGCAGAAGCCAAATCACAATGTGCATCCGCATAATCATGCTTCATATAAATAGCCTCTTCTAAAGCCTTAACAGCTGCTTTATACTCTCCTACCCCAAAAAGAGCACTGCCCAAAAGTTTTAAAGCCCTAAAATGAGTTGGACATAAAATTGCAGCCTCTCGGTAATGTTCACAAGCACTAATAACCATACCTTCGCCTTCAAGAGCAATTCCCAAATTCACATGAATCTGAGGAAGCAAGTAAGCCCATTCATTTCCACTAGCCTCGGCAGCATCCAATGCCATCAAAAATTCCTCTTTTGACTCGGTTTGTTTCCCAAGTACATATAAACAGTTACCAGCCCTGAAATGTGCCCTCACATCAGCAGGTTGCAATTCACAAGCACGCTTAAAACTGACCAAAGCCTCTTTAAACAACTGGTGCTCGTACAAAACCCTGCCAATTGCCATTTGCCCATCAAATGCCTCCAATCTTGACCTAGCACCATCAGCCCTAGCCCTCAAAACACCCAATTCCTTAATGAACGCATTATAAGCATGCCCAGTTTCTTCCCAGACTATTCTTTTATCCGAAATCTCAGTGGACGGGCCTAATTCCCTAGACCAACCAGCATCAGAATAAGCATCAAAATTATTCTCCCCTTTGAGTTTCCCATCTTTCATTTGCTTAGCTTTCAATCTCTTTATCAGTACCTCCAAATCATCCACAATTTTCCAAGTATCATCGAAAACAATGCCATGGTTCGGCGATGCCGCCCAAGCCGCCGTCCGCTGCTTTTTCTGCGGCTCCACCACCAGTCTTTCGTCCGCAATTGAAGACGAAGATGCTTCTTCAATGATATCCGGCTTCAGCTCTAACCCTAGCGCGTCAAAATCTCGGTCGACGTCGCCGGCGCCATCATCATAAGTCCGGAGAAGGCCGTCGTAAGTAAGTCCCTTTTCCCCGTCGATGAATTCGCTGTACGTTCGGAAAACCTCGTCGAGGATGGCGTTGATTTGCTCGTCACTGAATTTAACCCTAGGATTCACGGCGACGACGAGCGCCGCCATTTCTTCTCGATTGAGGCCACCGTCACGGTTGCCATCGAATTGATCGAATATCGTCTTTACCTTCTCTAATCTGCTGCCTCGTGTGGTCATTTAAAAATGTTAGGGGTTTGAAACTAGATTAGGGTTTCAAAAAGAACGAGAACAGTGGATAAGAGAAGGGAAAAGGGAAATTCAATTTGTAAATGCACACATGTAGGGTTAGGGGTAGAATTTGAAGCCTGGCTGATTAAAGGAAACCCTAGAAATGGAAAGAAAAAAGGATAGGTACGAAATAGGGGGTTTTGGAGGTGCTAGGTTTTCATTGTTAGGATCTGGAGGTGAAAAGGGCCTTGTCGCGTCTGATGATGATGATGGCAGGTGATGGTGGGGGCTCGGCAGTCCCCCACTCCCCACGATAATCAACTTTCTTTCTGTCATCATCTTTTTCAAGTGGAGTTTAATTTTTTTTTATTACTAATTATTTTTGCTAATTAATTACACCAGATCATTGAATGCAATGGGCAGTGACAGCTGTATTTGGCGACTAGAAATACTAAAAATAAAATACTCCAAAATTAGGTGTTGAGTGATTATGTGCACTTAAGTGTCTCGTAATCATAAAAAAATAATAAAAAATAAATTTTAATTCAGATTCAGAGCTTTTAATCAATCGATTAAAAAAGTTGGAGAAAAGAATAATATCAACTTAAAATATAAATTAATCAAATATTAAACCATTAATAAAAATTTTAAAAAATTCAAAGATAAATTATATCGAACCTCCTCAAATTATAATTTTATTGACATTGAATCATATTCTTCTACAAAAGTTCAAACCGTTTTATAATCGATTAAAAAATGTTTTAATTCGATAAAGCTAAATGAACCACAATAAAACTTTATTTTATATGGAGAATGATAAATTGGATGCCATAACCAAATCAACAACTCAATATTCTGACCGAAAAAAAAATAGTTTGCTTTATACCCTTATCTGCATAAATCATTATAAAGCAACGATAAAAGATTCTAAAATTTATTATATTTTTATGATTAATTTTATGTCTTTCATTTAAATTTTAACACCTGATCTGTTATTTAATTTTAAAAATAATTAGTATTAATAAGAGGTTAGATGTCAAAATTTAAATAATAAACACAAATAAAACATAAAAAATAAGGACAAAAAATCTGCTCTCGTCATACACGGGTTGGTTAATTGAATAGAGTAAAGGTGGTCTGGTCCATAATTATATTATGATCAAGTCTACAACTTCTAATCATTACTACTCAATTCTTATTTGTCTATTATTGATTTTCAAGTTGGGATAAAAGTTTTATTTGGCCTTATAATTATATTCTTTGACTTTCAACATTACTCGTGCAATAAGCAGGATAATTTCAATAATAATTTATCAAATATTCATCTTAAAAAAAATTATATATACAATGATTTATAACTAATTAAAAAGTATAAATAGCTAAAAAAATATTATTTTATAAATTAAAATAAATTCATATTACGATTTAAACTTTTGAAATTTATAAACTAGTTGGGATTAAATTCAAATAAAACTTTTCTTTATGTGCGTAGGAAGTATCAGGCTTAGCGCCATTTGAGTGGGAAAATACTTGTACATTAAAAGTGAAAATATTGTTGGTGTTTAACAACAACTCCCCGAAAACAAAACATTTTTAAAGAGTATGAATATTGAATTAAAAGCACTTTTAATGGTGATTGCAAATGTAAGAGCATGTTTTGGGAATGATTTATTTTTAAATAACTTATAATGTTATTTTTAGTTGTGATTTATAAATAAAAATGTTTGACATTATTTTAACTTATAAGTTAAAAATTTAGATAAAGCAAATTTGTGAATGTGTTTAGTTATATGCTAAAATAAGTTGTAAAGACTAGTAAAATAAATACAAAATAGTCTTTATAATTGATTAAACTAACTTATTTTAAAATGACTTATAAGTGAGTTTTTGAAAAATAAAAAATTGTTACTATTCAGAAATTAATTTATACGTTAAAAAATAAGTTGCAAATGAACACTCAAATAGTAAAAAACTACTCCCTTTGTCCAATATTAAACACCTACTTTTTCTTTTTTATTTGTCCCAAATTAATTATCCATTTTTAAAATATGTATATTTTTGCTCACTTTTTAATTTATGTGTCATTTAAAAAATAAACGTTTAAATTTTAATATGAGGTTGGTTTAATAGAGAAAAAGTCTTCAAGTTTTTTTTTGTTTCCCCCCCAAAATAAATGTATATCTTTTGAAAGAACCGAAAATAAACCTGTCCTTTCAGGAGCCTTGTCCGAAATTCCCTCCCTATTCTCAAACTCTCCATTTTTTCCGTCATTTTATTCGTCTCTTTTTGTCTGGGTCGATTTTGCTTTTCATCATTTGGTGCATTCCTCAAACTAAAGAAAATTATAAGATTTTCGTTTCTGTAGGCAGAGTGTACCCCCACCCCCCCAACCCCCACATAAAGGTTCGGAATCAATTTTTTGTATCTAATTAATGTATGTAAATTTTTAATGCTTGAAAAGAAGGCTTTATATCCATGTTCATGCATACATTTGAGAGAAGCAAGTCTGGAGTTGTATTAAAAAAAATTGTGCTTTTGAATGACAAGGTTTTTGATCAAGATCAGGATAACAATCAAGTTAGGTTAAATTTAAATTTGAAGTGCTGAATATGTTTCTTATTGCATGTTAGAATGTCAAGCAGGTTCAATTGGAAAGGTTTTTTGACCAATAAATTGTACAATTTTGTGCTGCATTATTCCCTCTATAATTTTATACTCCATCTGTTCCACAAAAATAATCCCATTTGTAAAGTTTGCAAATGGGATTCTTATTGTAGAGTGGAGGGGGTATAAATTTATTAGGTTATGTATACCTTAAAAGTGGTCCAGAAGGCTCAATTGATTGACCTCCCCTGAAAATTTTGAAAAAAAAATTTAGGGTTTAAAAAATACTTCATTAAAATCTACTAATGCCATGTTATCAAGATGGTTAGACATGGGCAATTGGGCATAGAGTAACTTTACTTTTAATATTAGAATCCTCCAAGACAATTGTAACTCCTTGACTATTCGTAGTTAAGAAAACAATTCTAGCAGTGCTTATCTTGATTACTTACAGCATAAACTAAATGTACCATGGGTTTTCTGTATAAATTTCTGGAAATTCAAAAAAGCACAAGTCAATATATTTAAAGTTCAAAGATTACCAAAGCAATACTGGAGATCATTAGTTAATGAAAGCATGTTTGATTTAATTTGTTTTATTGCTGAATTGAATTATTCTTCAGTTTGATGTAGGAGTTTCGTTGTTGGGTTAGTACATATTTATGCAAGTAAAGTTACTATATTGTCGTATATATTGAGTATCTTAAAAACCTATGGTCCCTTAATTGATTTGTTTTCAGAGATGCATCGACAACATTTATAAGATATTAGGGAATCAAAGAAGTTGTTTATACAGGTTCAGACATAACTTTCATTTATGTAATTTGTTAGTTGCTCATCTGAATGTTCATATAAGTTTTCATTGTTAGTTGATGGATCACTTCTTTATCATGGCTAATCGTTATTCATCAGTTAAGAGTAGAACCCTACCAAAAAAAAAACTTAAGTTATAGTAACTGAAGAATCTTTATGCATTTCTTCTGTGACTGGAACTGGTAAGCTAGCTTTCTTAATATCGCAAAATTATAAGTTCTTGTAGGGTTTCGTTGTTACAGTCGGGATTTTAGGACAGCAGCAGAAAACATTTTTTCAAGCTGAAAGTTACCAGACAAAATCATAATAAATGGTTGAGTTGCAAAATTAATGGCAAAGTTATTTGAAAAGGGCTGACAAATTCGGAGGTAACAAGTTGCCATGAAAATTCTTGTATTGCAGATAACAGAACTGCAAGGGGCTTTCGATATATTCTTGGCACAAGTAATTTATAAGGTTGGTTCCTCTCGCAATTGTACAAGAGATAAAAAACAGTGTTACAGTTTATGGTTACCTTGTTCTCTTCAAGTGCATTCAAGAGACAAAAGAGATGGGGTCAATTAGTGGCGATGAGTCAACACAATGGGATACACAAGGGTCAAGTGCACACGATGAGAAGATATTTGTAGCAGTGAGGTTGAGGCCTTTGAATGACAAAGAAGCAGCATGGAATGATGCATCAGAATGGGAATGCATCAACAACAATACAATCATGCATAAAAATGGCTTACAGGAAAGATCTATGTTTCCAACTGCCTATACTTTTGGTAAGCAATGTTTTAGTTCTTCATTTTGCAAAGTTCTAAATTTATCCTACAAGTCTATGCTGTCATACACAGATCTGACTGTGCCACCCAAATAAAACAAGTAAAAAACATATAAGATCCTCGTGTTTTTGTGTAATATTGATTACAGAACTCGTGCCTTGTGTTTAAGCTTCTCTGGTCAACATTTTGAATAAACTTGCTTCAAACAGTCATTCTCTTTCCAAGAATGTCTTTCTTCACTAAAAAAGATTAGGATATCAATTCCTTCGGTAATCTGAATCAAATGCATAATTATATGATATGAGTTTGACTTGCATCCTTCAAACTATAGCACAGCCTTTATAATTTGTTTCATCCGTCATGGATTACATGCTCATTTAAAGTAGTTGGTTTGGTGAGAAAAGCTCATGATAACTGATATTCAATAGTTTAATTGGAATTTTGTCTTCATGTTACTTATACTTTGCTTTTGATAAATTTTTTGGCGGATAGACAGAGTATTTGCGTCTGAGTGCTCTACGAAGCAGGTTTATGAGGAGGGACCCAAAAAAGTTGCTCTTTCAGTTATCAGTGGCATTAATTGTAAGTATTATTATTGTCCTCGAATTATTGTTTCCTGTTATTCTTTTATTGCACTAATTTGATCAATTTTCACCAATTTAATGTTTTCTCCAGCAAGTATTTTTGCATATGGGCAGACAAGCAGCGGAAAGACATACACCATGTGTGGAATCACTGAATACGCAATGGCTGATATATATGATTACATAAACAGGGTACATGAAACGATTGAACTTTCCTTCAATAAAATTTATATCATTATCCTCTTCGGACTTTTATCCCATTGTCATTATAATTTTTTTCCTTTCCTCCTTTCTTGTTTATAGCAAAATGATAGAGATTTTGTATTGAAATTCTCTGCCATGGAGATCTACAATGAATCAGTGAGGGACCTCCTCGGCTGGGATAGTACTCCACTTAGGCTCCTAGATGATCCAGAGGTAAATATCCTACTTGGTGAAAGTTCAATGTCAATTGGATGGCCTCTAATAGCTTAATAATCTTATTTCCTGCAGAGAGGTACTGTTGTTGAAAAACTTACAGAGGTGGCTTTGAGAGACTGGAGTCATCTAAAGGAGCTCCTTGCTGTCTGTAAAGGTAAGATTATTCTATTATTCTTGGTCAAACAAGTACATGTATTTATTCTAAGTGCTGTCATTCTTGCAGCTGAAAGACAAATTGGGGAGACCTCTTTAAATGAAATGAGCTCCAGATCTCATCAAATTATTCGACTGGTATGCCAGCTATTGTTTAATGAATTTTTTTTCCCCGTATTAATGATTGTTTACTTAGTTTCTTTGCTTACCTTTTGATTAATAAATGGATTCCTGCAGACAGTTGAAAGTTCTGCTCGTGAATTTTTAGGTGCTGAAAACTCGAGCACTCTTGCAGCTACTATGGTAAGAAAGGGTTATGATAATTAAGATTAAAGGTTTTACTCATATTTTTTAATTTGTAATAGATTATGCATATTAAACGAAGGAATAAAAATATTGTTGGTTTTCTTTGTACAGAATTTTATTGATCTTGCAGGAAGCGAGCGTGCTTCTCAAACCTTATCAGCTGGTTCACGCCTAAAAGAAGGCTGCCACATAAATTGCAGTTTACTGACACTAGGAACTGTTATTCGCAAGTTAAGGTTGTTGTTTTGTTCTTTTCCTTTTCCTTTTCCTTTTCCTTTTGATTGTTTCAATCTAAATATTGGGTATGCAAGAAATGTCATATATTGAGATAGAGATATGATATCAACCCTGATCCACTCCATAGTAGCTTCAAGTTACAATTATATCCTATACAAAAGTTGATACCTGGTAGGGAGAAATACCAAAACTTCAGTATGTTAGGTCACGAGCTGGTCTCATTTGAGTAATATATTCCATCAAGAGTCAGCTTGCTAGCAACCCATGTAGTGTGAGTGTGTGACAGTTAATATCATAGCTAAATGTTGAAATCATGTCATGTAGCGTCTGCAGCGAGATGATCTTATGACACCTTTAGTTTTGATTAAAGATATAGCCCTTTTTTCATACTTAAAAAATTAGCAACACAGTTTTCAGGAAAAGTAAATGAAAGATTTTCCCTTCTTAAGTTTGATTACATTAGATGCTTTCATCTTTTAGCAACACCAAGTCAGGTTCCTTTTAGATCTTAAGATATTGATACAAGACCACCCCCATCCAAACATCCCCAAAAAAGAAAAGAATTTAAATTAAGACGACTTTTACAAACTCCTCCAGTTCTGAACTTCCTTCTACACTACAGTATTCATGTTTCACTTTTATTTATCAAAATTACTCACCTTTTTGTCTCCTGAATCCTGATAACCTAATGACATTCCTAATTTTTTTTATTGTGCATTGGGGGGGGGGGTGGGGGTGGGGGGGGGGGGGGTTCACTAGTTTTGAGTTTTGCTCTCTTTCTTTCTTTTTTACTTTTGAAGTTATAGGAGTGTATCTCTTCCCCGTCGTTTGGGCTGTGTGGTCATACTACAGTCTATGTTTTTGCACTGTTAATTTATTGTTATTCCTGGTTGCAGCAAAGGAAAAAATGGACACATACCTTACAGGGACTCCAAGCTGACACGCATACTACAAAACTCTCTAGGAGGCAATGCAAGAACTGCAATGATTTGTACTATGAGCCCTGCACATAGTCACGTTGAGCAGTCAAGAAATACCCTCTTGTTTGCCGTGTGTGCTAAGCAGGTCAGTATAAATGCACAGGTCAATGTAGTGATGTCAGAAAAGGCGTTAGTAAAGCGGTTGCAAAGAGAATTGGCAAAATTGGAGAATGAATTAAGGAGTTTAGCATCAATTTCTGGCACAGGAGATTCTGCATCAATATTAAAAGAGAAGGAACGTCTCATTGAAAAGGTGATGAAACAAATTTTCGTGCTAGTAGATAATCACTACATATATTTAGCATAATTCACTACTGTCAAATCCCTTTTCTTGTCTTCTTCTTTTCAAGGTTATAATGAACTACTAAAAACATGGGTAACTTGTAATATAGAACATTATGGAATTTCTCTAAAACTTATTTAACAGGATGGTTATCATATTCTTTAACTCTTTTTATTAGATAAGATAATCAGATAATTTCAGTTGGCCTTAGACTTTGAAGCTCTCGGGAGGTTTGAATAGTGGAAACCATGAATGAACTTTTAATTTTAAGAACATGGGGGTTGAACTCATCCCAGGAAATATTGATTAGTAGTCACCAACTCATTTGAAAAGCGTGCAACTTGGATATATTGGGCGATGCAGACTACAGAATTTTGAGTTTTGATGTGGTTGAGAAATGAGAACTGATTTCATGCGCTCTTATCAGCTTAACTTCAACAACATCGAGAGATGTATGCTAACATGTCACATATCAAGTCACAAAGTTTATGGCCATTGTTGCTCTCCTCACCCTTCTTTTAATTTGATTTTTCCAGATGGATTCGGAGATAAGAGATTTAATCAGCAAGCGAGATCTTGCTCAATCTCGTGTTCAGGAAATGCTACGATCAACTAGTGATAATCAAGTTTCAAGGACGTGGGTATGTGGAGTAATTTTTACCGTGCAGTTTGGTGTTAAATTTACATGATTTGTGATTCTGATCTTGTTTCTTTTCTTACTTAGGTTGAAGCTGATCAGCTTTCAGATACTCATGAGAGAAGTTCATGGCAATATGAAAATTCAGTATCAGATTCATCCGAGGTTGTTGATCATCCTTGCTTAGACGTTGCATCCAATATATCTCACCTTTCTGACAGATCTCATGGCCCTAACACTAGCAGGCATGATCCGCAGCTTCCTGACAATTCAGAAGAGCACTTTTTGTCTGATGGTAGTTCTCCAAGTGAGTTTATGAATAAATATTTTGGGCCTGATCTATCATGTGGTTGGGAGGAAAATACTCAAAAAATTATGAGAGTTCTGAAGATAACTGTAAGGAAGTTCGATGTATTGAAATAGAACCAAGCATGGATAAAAACATTAAAACTGCTGTGGCATCATCTCCACGTAAAGGAGATGGAGATTTGGGACATACTCATTCTGATGATACTATCGAAGCTTCAAAGCAAAAGATTCAGGACATGCAAACAACCATTGATGACGGTTATGTCAGCCATTACCCTGTAGAACAAACTCCTTGTTCTTCTGGTACTGATGTATCTAACTCTGAAAGCATCTATTTACTTGAAAGCAAAAGTTGTAGAGCAGTTGACACGACTATGTCCTCGCCTCATTTGCCTGAGAACTTGGAGCAAAATGCTATAACAAATGAAGTTGACATCGACTTCACATCTAAAGCCTATATATCAAAGCCTGAAGCCAATAGTAAAATGTTATTGACAATTGACCCCCAAGATGTGAGTGACCCCATGGACGAAAAGGAGCAGAATACAAAAATGACGCATGAAGATGATACTGATTGTGCCACGGGACACAGTGAAACTCTCAAACACGAGTATGAAATGAAACTTGGTGATAATACGGTGAGGACCGATCTCTCTCTCCCGCTAAAAATAAAGTCATACATTTGCTCATTGAAACAGTAATAAATAAATAATGTTTTTTTTCCTTCTGGATTTTAGGGTCTTTTTAACTGAGTTGAGTACATTGTGCATGCGGTATTATGTTAATTTTATATTTTTTTAATATTAAGATTCAGTGTTATAATTATTATGAGTTTTATTAGATGCTTGTTTCTTTTGTTTGTGCCTCAATAGAGCAAAAGTCAATAAAAATTCTTACTTTACATTGACATTCATGACTTTTATGTTTTATCATAAACTCTAAGGTCATGTTTGTTTGCAAAAAACATACTTGGTATTTGACTATTTGTCTTAATTCGATAGTACGTCGGACTATTTTATCCCATGATGGAGGATTAATAGTCCTTTAAATAGTCCTATGTACTATTTTTTGTCATTTCTAATGCTATTTATGAGGGATTATATAATTCCATGAATTGTCCCACATTAAGGGACTAATAGTCCCTCATCAAAAGATTATGTAGTCCAAAATAGTGTTAAATTAAGACAAAATAGTCCAATCCCAAGCATATTTTTTAACAATCAAACATGACCTAAATGACTATGTAAACAACTGCTAGTTATGATATGATGGTTATAGGACCAACCTTGCATAGCTAAATGTGAAGTTCTCATCTCAGTTGGAGACCCTATAGTTGTTGTATGTAAATGAGTTAGTTTTATAGCCTTCAAACTGATGATATTGCTCATATTATGAATATCTCTTTCCCCATGCAAATAGAGCTATTTATTGTCTGAATATTGGCCAAGGTATCTTTCACATATCCTGTAATGTTAATACATGGTAGGTACAGGAGCCTGAACCAAACCAAAATGAGTCGAGGAAAATTGTTAAAGATGGGGATGATTTGCATTAAGTGCATGGTCCTCAAAACAGCTCTTCTGATTGGTCCCTACAATTTGAGAGGCAGAGGAAGGAGATAATTCAACTTTGGGATTCATGCTACATACCATTGGTTCACAGAACCTATTTTTTCCTTTTATTCCAAGGAGACCAGTCAGACAACGTTTACATGGAGGTGGAGTTCAGATGGTTGTCCTTTCTCATGCAGACGATTTCTCCTGGGACAAGGTAATTTCATTTCCTCCTATTTGTTTCTGCAATTGATGTTGGACTTTTGACATAGGTTCATGAAAACCTTGCAAATGCATGTACTTACGCAAGCAAAGAAGTAAAATCTCAAATTTGCATGTGAACCAATATTTTATTTTATTTTATTGTAAATATCTTCTGCTAGATGAAGGCTGCTAATGATTTATAGTTTCCAAATGTTAGATTCCTAGCCTTTTACTGGTGTAAAGGTAAATGTTGGGATCCTTTTTCCAACATAAACATTATTTGAAACTGGCTCAATACAAATCGGCTTCATATGCATATTATTGTTTCAGAAGATTTTATACTTTAACTTGTAGCATTCATTTTCTTGCTTCAAACTGATATGCAGTACTTTATAAAAACCTAAAAAATAAAAACAGAAGATAAAATTTCTTATAATAGTAAATTTGCTTCCTCAAATTTGGTATATGGAGAGAGATCAAAAATTCTCAAAGGCAGAATAAAATACGACAGATGTGGAATTGTTCCATCTTCAGTTCAATTTCTGCAAGAGGATTTAAAATGACATTATGATGTAAATAATGTAATTAATGTTGTGATGGTAGAAGGCTAAGTATGGGAATCCAGATTAAACCAGATGAGCACTTTCTGGATGAAATTCAGATCTTGTCTTCTAATAAAAGATCATTAAAATGGCCAACTCTTTTGTTTCTAGAATGAAATTCAGATCTTGTCTTCTGATAAAAGATCATTAAAATGGCAAACTTTTTTCCATAACAAAAAGAAAGGTAGGCTTATTTTAACTCATAAAAGAACATGGGTAGCTTTTTTCTTTCTATTTTTGTTAGAGGAATCAAAATTCTTACTCCCAGTTATTTTGTAAGAGTATTATATTATTTGTGCTATAAAGTTGTTACAGTATATTGCTTGAGTTTTCCTTCACTGCTAAAGAGAAAATCTTGTCATTGCTCCCTTGGGAGTAATACAGTTCAAGGGTTCTCAATCGCGAGAGAGGTATGCTGAGCAGACAAATTCAGCAGAAATTTTCGACCAAAGAAAGGGAGGCCTTATATCAAAAATGGGGCATCGATTTGAAGTCGAAGAAGAGGAGGCAACAACTGTGCCCCGCCAACTATGGAAGGATACCGAAAACATGGAACATATCAAGGAGAGTGCTGCGCTGGTTGCAAAACTGGTTGGAGAGCCAGGCCTGGCACCAAAGGAAATATTTGGGCTTAGCTTTGCCCCCCAACACAGGACACTTGGGTCCTTTAGTTGGAAACACAGCATGCCTTCCATGAGAAGAGGCAGTTCTGCACCTTATTAAAAGCTTGTGTCTGACAAATGAGGACAGAAATTTCTTCTATCACCTGATTTTCAGGTGTAAGTGTGAGACTACAGACAGAAACTACTAATATTCAAAAATTCTTGTAATGCATAAGGTCTGTAAATGCAACTTTATTGTTGCAGACATATCAATGTGCACATAATTATACTACTTTCAAGTTGTGTCATATTTAGAGGGGGACTCCACATTGTAAAACTTGTCCGTTTGTTATGTTTTTGTATAGGTCTGATACCAATCACTTTGCAAAGCATTCTTTAAATGCTTTTAACTTAATTCCATTCAATAAAGATATTGCCTATAAATTTCTTGTTAGATCTCTTTGCATTTTATACAACTTGAAATTGTGTTTATTCAGTTTCTTCCAAATAAAAGAACAATGTTGACCTTGAGGGTTTTTTAAATTCAAAATTGATACAATGCTTATACCTTATGTTACTCCATCAATCTCAGTGAAAAACAAAGTAACTCTTCTAGACGGACATAAAAATTAAACTGTATTTGAATTTAACTTATTTGTATTCCACATAGAGTTTTTGATAACAAAGCAGGAAGGGAAAAGAATGTAATGGATGAATAAGAGCCTGCTCTTCTATTTGCTTAATTAGAAATGGCTCAAGAGAGAGGGAGGGGTTAAACAATCCATCACAGCTTAAGTAGATGATAAAGCTAAGAAGTTTCCAAAGTAAAATGCTTACAATCTATGTCATAAGTAGCAAAATACGCCAAATTGAATTAGCACAAAAATTGCATACAAATACTATTTTCCAACAACATATTTTCAATTAAAGTAATTATCTAGGTCATGTTTGTTTGCAAAAAAAACATATTTGGGATTAGACTATTTCTCTTAATTTAACACTACTTTGAACTATTTTATTCTATGATGAGAAATTAATAGTCCTTTAAATAATCTTATTATTTTTTGTCATTCCCAAAGCTATTTATGAGGTCATGATAGATGTGAGATTAATAGTCCACATATTTTAAGTTATCAAATGATTAAATAGTGCGAAGTAGTATTAAATTAAGATAAATAGTCCAATTCTAAACTTACTTTTTGCAAACAAACATGTCCCTAGTGTGTAAAAGTCAAGCATTGTGGGTACCATCCTACCAAATATTTCAACACAACTACGACTTTTTCCTACATCTTTAGTTGTGCTCAGAATTACCCGTTACACTCATTAACTCATTAACTCATTAACCTAGCAAACCGCAAAAATGATACTCTTAAGTACCAATATTATAAATTTAGCATACAAAATATTTCTTTGTTATTTTACCTATAAATGCACAAATATCAAAATTCTAACTTAGTACTGAATTCTTAAACATTACAATACTACTAAATCATTTATATAACAAATCTTCAGTAAAACTTAATTTTATTACATTTTGGTTCTAAGAGATTCCAAACTATAAGAACTTCTATAAAGATATGGCAAACGGGCCTAAAGCCCATGGGCCGGCCTAGTCCGCCAAAAAATGAGCTTTGGGCCGCATTTTTTCAAATTTGAAATAAATCCTACTTTTTTAATTTAATTCGCTCACTTTAAGCCCAAAAAAAGTCAAAAATAGGCATAAAACATCCTCGCCCAAGAAGTCGGGGTCATTTACCTACAAGTGAACCCAGACTTTGGGCTTACATTTTCTGCCCACCAAAATCCGAGCCGTTTTGGCCCGGCCCGTTTGACAGGTGTAAAGATATCCTAGCGTACTGTGTTTTAACTATGTAGCATATCATCGTGTACCAAAATAGACCACGTTCCAACAAACATTGGTCGTTCTTGTGCTTCCATGCTCACTTCCAATATGGTTACTGCCCCATCCCTGCTTTTCACTGAAAGTGGCACCTGTTTTCCATCGCCTACCACCAGTTAATACTGCTTATCTTGGAGCACCTTCACCCTAATTAAGCATAAACCATAAGCAGAAAGTGAAGCAATCACCATTTCAATGTAAATGTAGCTTTATCATTTTTAAAAGTTATGATTCCTGCAAACCCAATTGTAACAAGTGAGATCAAAACATCAATCAATGCACTCTTTCCTGGCCTTTTTCTTCACTATTATTGCTAAAACAGTTTCAATGAAATAAACAACAGCCACAGGAAAAGCTGTCCAAGCAAGCCCACTGAAACAGCTTGCTAAAGTTAGGATGATGAAGTTCACCATCGTAACAATAAGATTTAGATCACTAATCCGATCATTGACCCAAGCCTTGCACTTGCACAAAGGGAGAATGGCCTGATAATCAAACAAAGACATTGGTGATCAAACCCTTATACAAATCAGAATTCCAATGAAGATAGGATAGGCACTAAGGCTATGTTTGTTTCCAAAGATTATAATCTCGAAATTATAATCCATGGATTATAATCTCAAGACTATTAATTTTAGGATTATAATCCCGAGACTATTAAGCCATTTTATGATCCCTTGACTAATAGTTCCAAGTCTAAATTTGAAAACAAACAAGAAACAACTTGGAAACAAACAAGAAACTTGGGTTATATTTGTTTACAAAGATTATACTTCAGATATGACTATTAATCACAAATGTTTGTTTATTTTTAAATTTGAGCTTGGGACTATTAGTCATGATATTATAAAATACCTTTAAGATGTGGGATTATTTAAATATCATGTGTATTATAATCCTTGCCATTTGAAATTAAAAATTGCTAGACAAAATTAACCTCAATCTTTTTTTAAAATGACCATAATATCATGTTCTATCCGTTTATCAGTGAAAAAATATACGATAAATTATATAAGTTAAATTAAAACTTCTAGATCGATCGTAATCCTGCAATCTCCGCTATTGTTATTGGCCTGTTGGTACTGGGTTTAAAATTTGTGGACTTCAGGGACGGATGTCCTAGAAAAAAGAATAATAAAATAAAAAAAATGGACAGCTACTCTCTTTAAGAAATTTTACTGTATTTAATATGACCAAAATTATATGAATGACTAATCACTTCGTTTTAAATTGTTAATTTTATAAGTTTTGTCAATGTAAATTTAAAAAATATTACCTACTAAATAGGACATTTTATGGATTTAAAATTTTCAATAAATGATGCCAATTTATATTTAAAAAATGTATCAAATTGATATTTTAAAAGTCAATATCTCTTCAATGAAAATTGAAAAATAAGGATAGGCAGATTTTTCAAAATGTGATTCTTAAAAAAATGATATGATTATCTAATTTATTTAAAAATAAATTTCAATAAAACAATCCAAGACTATGACAAATGTTAAAACTTAAACGACAGTACTTTGATACTTTCATTAATTTAAATTACGTGTGTACTACATAAATTATTTCGATAAAATTATAACTTTATTGAAAGTTAAATTATATAATTAGTACCGGTGAGCATTTGATTGAATAATATACCATTTATTTAAAAGTTTCTAATTAATTATTCATCATTTTTTGATGAAAAAACAAATTTAAATTATAGTTTAAAATATATTATTATTGGTAAGGGTATAATAGTCCAAACAATATTTTTTTATCCAATCCCTTAAATAATTATGAAAAAAATAATCATGTCCATGAGATTATTTTAAGTTATCCAATGAATAATCTCATGAAAAACAAACATGTGACTAGGATTAATAGTCTTTAAATAATCCATGAATTATAATCCTTGTAAAATAATCCTTGCAAATCTAGAATTAATAGTCTTTGCCATGGACTATAATCCTTGCAAACAAAATGGCCTTGGGATTAATATTCATTCCAAGTTAATCCTTGCAAACAAACATATATAACCTTAAATTTCTTTAAATTCAAATAAATACAAAATTATAAACACTTTATCCCAATAAATAATTCATTACCAGATATATTTCTGCAACAAAATTGAACTTAGAAAGTAATTAAAATTGTTTGAAGATTTTTTATTATATATTTTTCATCTAATAGTACAAACAAATCTTCCAAATTATTACAATCGCTAATTAGAAATTTTATCTTCAAAATTATAGAGATCCAGTAATTATTAGAAATTGAATGTTCAAAAACACCAAAGACAAACGAGAGAGAGAGAGAGAGAGTACGTACGTACCATATCTGAGGGTTGTTGCCACCGTAGTTTCGTCGGAGACTTAGATTACCCTAAGCCCTACTGTGTCACTCACTTCCCTTCTCTGTCACTTTCCAAGTGTATCGCGCATCTTCCTCTAATCTCCACCAAAAAATGATTTATATGATTCTGTATCTAGGTAAACGTGTTTTACAATTACTGCGTACGATTTACTATAGTAGTTTGATTAGAAAATCTCCGTGTAATCACTCGTGATTTAATAAAAATACAGCAATTATTTCTATTCTATTTTATTTACTTGTTAGTGTAATGCACTCCCCTAAAACGAGAAAAGGAGTTGTCTACGATTATTTTTTAAAAAAAAAATAAAAATTCTTCTAATCTTAAACCCTTGTTTTTTTTTCTCACTTTGAGAATTAATTGGTGCGACCAATTTTTTTTTTTTACTACTTTTAGATTCTATATTTATTACAATTATATTTTTTTATTTTATACCCCCTCCGTCTCAGAATAAAAGTATTGGTTGACTTTTTACGCCTATTCAAAAAGTGGATAAAATGGCAAAATTATTCATATTTAAATTCTCACTTAATTGCATAATTTCTATACATTACTAGTGTTCCTCCATAAATATGCATAGAGAATAGAAATATAACAATTAATAATAAGGGTATTATAGATAAATTATTGTAAAAAATAGACCATTTAAAGTAAGTAGACATTTAACTTGGGACTATCAAAAATAATAATAAAAACTTTTTTATCTTGAGATCGAGAGAGTAATAAATATTAAAAACTATAATAGAAAGATAAATGATTTTACAATATACTACAAGTACACTTGGAATTATATTAGTAATTTAATTGCAATTTGAATACAGTTCTTCTACGTGGACCGGTCCGGTCTAGTGACCGGTATTGCAATCGGCAATTTTTTTGTCTCCCAAAAAATATATAATATTTATTTCAACTAATTTTTTTACAGAATTCAGTAATTTAGGTGTAATTTAAATACAGATAAAAAATAGAATTGTACTATTATATATTTTTGAGAGAAAAAAAGAAAAGAATAATTGTCGATCAAGACCGGTCCCCAAAATTCGGTCACCCAAGATTTATTGATTTAAATATGTCTTAAATATATATGTCACTATAAATATCACTCCCTCCTTTCTATTATATAAGTCATTTAAAACATAATAAAACATATTAAGAAATCGTATTCATTCTAATGTTAATTAATTAATGTTGGTTTGAAATTTTATTACTATTCATGTATTAATAAATTATTTTTCCTTTTCTCTTTCAATTACTCTATTTATTAAGGAAAAAATTATTTTTTTTCCTCTTAAAAATATATGTAAAATGTCTTATATTTATTATTATATTATGGAAAAAAATATACATTTGATACCAAAAATTTTACTATTATTATGCATTGCTAATCAATTAAGCTAAAAAAGTGGAGCTTCGAGACGTCTCATAAAGACAAAAATATCCATATAAACATGCATGTTTTTAGGATCAAGGTCCTAAGATCAAACTACCAAGCTTTGAATTTAAATGGACAAAATTAAATTAAACTAACGAGACCAAAAAGACTGGTTAGTTTAATCCAAAATTGGCCAAATCAAACTTATTACAGGTGGCAAAATTGTATATGACGTTAAGGTCAATTATAATAATTAAAATCAAAGTGTTAGTATGAAGAGATTTACAACAATGACCATTTCTTTTTCTAATTGCTTCTTGAATTAATGGAGTAATGAACAGAAATTGCATATATATATCCAAAATGAAGCCGTAAATACTACTCCATACCCTACAAAATTTAATTAATTATTGGCCAAAAAATTGACAGACGGTTAAGTTTCTATTCAGGACTAATTTGTAGCATTTGATAAAGAGAAGTTAAATGCAATTACTTGACATTGTCCCAATCTCTTGTCCTTAATCATATGGATATATGTTATATGAATGACTGGTTATCGAATCGAAGAATAAGATTTTTAATTTTACTTAGTAATAAAATGAAGAAATTTATAAATTATCTAAAATTGTTATTAGACGTAAGTTTTTTTCTTCTTAATTTATCTTGGGGCGTGATATTTTCTATTTTTGGGCCGGGTACATTGGGCCTACTCACATGAAAAATCCATTGGACCTTTATTTTTTCCGTTAAAATTATTGGGCCCAGTCACCGTATTGTATCCGTTTTAATCTTTAAAAGTTGATTGGTCAATGGATTGACCCATTGGATATTTTAATATCTCATTACTTTGACTTGTGATGATGAAAAAAGCATGACGGTTGACGAGGTTCTGCCGCCACGCATTAATGTGGATGGGATCAAATGTACCGCAGAGAGAAAACGATGGCCAAAAGCGGTGGATAAACCTTATACAATTGGCAGAGCCCATCAGTCGAGGGGTGTCGGATGATAGTGGGTGGTATGAATAATCCAAGCGAGGATAGTATAACATAGCAAGGAAGCCTCCGATAGAGGTACGTTCTCACATATATTGATTATTCATATTCTCCCATACACACATAACTGAGAATATTTATCTCTCTCAATACACTAGACCATACATTCCTCCATTGTTAACTTTGTGAACACATTCTAATTCTCACGCCTGAGCTATCCCAAGCCGGAACCGCCACAAGCTTTGGTGTCGATTTGTGTTTCTTCGTGGCAGGATCAGGACGTCTTACGTGATTGGGACGTGGAGAAAGATCCTGGCGTTAACATTGGCGCTAGAAGGAGGGCTTTGAGTTCTAGTGTCATTAAAATTTTCAATCACAATCGTTTAACCTACTTTGGAAGATGATGAGGAGTAGGGATGGTACACGGAAGAGGCGAGCGATGGTACATTGGCTCATCAGCCGCCTCGTGTTTGATGAAGGATTATGCAGGTCCTTCCAAGAGTGCTCACGAGAAACACGGCTTCTAAGCATAATTCGGGGATCTCCGTCAGAAGATTCTGGCAAGGGCTGCGACGAAGATTGGTTTTCGATCGCGAATGAGGAGCGAGATCATGGTCGAGGACAGGTGGAAGGCTCACCAACCAAGATTTATCATAGAAGTAGCCAGGAGGTTAGAGCTGCCAAGTTGGCAAAGATGGCGGACGAAGCAGATAGAGCCATGGCGGTCTGTTAAAGCAAAGAGAAGATATAGCCGAACAGATGCTTCGGGTGGCGGAATTGCAGGATGAAGCATCTAGCCATGATCAATCTGAAAGACGAAGTGGGCATAAGGAGGAGACTTCGGACGAAAGGGTAAGGAGCCAGGTTGAAGCGTTCCACGCGTGTTTCTAGGATCATTCTCAAGTAGGAGGAGATCGAGAAGAGAACTCCCATGGCATCGAAGAAGGCGATAATGGCCGTTACTCTCAAAGATCGAGATGATTATCAACAAAAGAAGCGGTCGAAGGAGGTCGCAGAAGTCAGGGTAATGGACTATCAGCGTGATCATTCTCACCACAAGGAAAGAGTGTGTCATCAAGTAGATCAAGAAGTCCTACAGAGGCGATTAGAATCCCAGCAGAGGAGGTCGATCCTCTCGGAGACATAATGTTGTTCATGAGAAAGAGGTTTCCCCACGACAAGGCGTTGATTTTCTAGTAAAGGAGCTTAAAGAGCTCGAAAGCAATCGGCCGAGGTCCGAAAGTGAAGGGACGCCCGAAAGAAAGCATCCCTTTTTCCTCGGATATTCTCAAGGAAAAGGCGGATATCACTAAAAAATTGTCTCGCATGGAAAGTTACGATGGGAACCGGGACCCTTATGACCATAGCCAGCGCTCGATTTGGCTTATTTAATGGACTATTACGACTTCACCGACGCCGCCAAGTGCCACACCTTTGTTACGACGCTAAGAAAAGATGTGAGGCGTTGGTTGGGAACTTTGCCTTCAGATTTCTATATCCTCGTGGACCGAACTTTGTGATAAGTTCCACGCTTGCGTTAAGAGCAAAGAAGAAGAAGAGGAAAGCCTACGGGTTCTTTGGCATGCATCCCGCTTTTTTACGGTGAATCTTTGGGCGAGATGTAAAGAGGTTCGGAGAAGCGATCGGTCGGTGTCCGATCTTAATGATCTCTCCAGTCGTAGGTTTGTTCGAATGGATTGGATCGGTAAAGTCCTAAAAGTTGGTGAAGAAGTTGATGTTCAATCATCCGAAGAGCTTGGCCGAAGCCTTTGACAAAGCAGAAGGCTACATCGTTGTGGAAGAAGCTATGAACAGCCTGAAACATCCTCTTTCGGGTCAGGGGAAAGATTCAGTGGCTCCTAAGCCCGAAGTTGAACAGAGGAGAACGGGGGGGTATAATGATCGGACAGAGGGCAGTTCGAAAAAGTACAATAATTCCTGGCGGCAAGGAAGCAGTCATCCCTCCGTTTCGGACCCGAAGGTGAATAAGATCTACACCAAACTAAACACTGGTAGATCGATAATTTTGGATCAAATCAGAAACCAACCTTTCTTTGAGCCACCCCGTGATAATTACCGAACTGGGCAGGGTAACTCTCGTAAGTATTGTGGCTATCATCAGGCCGCTGGCCACGACACTAACGAGTGTTGCAATTTGAAAGACTTTGTGGAGAGGAAGATTAAAGACGGCTTGTTGGTGCAGTATGTGGCCGTAAATAATCAGCAGAACGTTAACCGTGCTGTTCAGACGGTTCAAGGGGCTCCAGTACTGCCGCCAAGGCATGTTATCGATGTGATAACCGGTGGGTCCGCAGGGAAGTTGATAGGGAGGAAGAGAAGGGCTTACCTGGATTCGGTCATGACTGTGACAGATGCTCCTCAAGGCGATGATAGACCATTCCGGATCATGTCATATCATTTCCGACGCCGACTATTCTTCTGGAGCCCATCGAGCCGCATGAGGGGGCCTTGGTGATCACAGCGCAAGTGGGCACGGTGGACATGAAGCGCATGATGATAGATAATGGATCTTCAGTGGATATCCTGTATGCCCATGCCTATCAGAGGATGCACCTTGATGGGCAGAAAATGGAGGTCGGGCAGGAAGCTCCTTTATACGGCTTCAATGAATGATCTATCGAAGTTCAGCAGCACTATTGAACTCCGGTTGTCTTCTTGACAAGACCCCAACGAGTTGAAATAGTGTGTAAATTCTATGTTGTGCACGTTGATTCGACCTTACAACGCTATCTTTGGGAAGACCTACTTTAATCGCTTCTCCAAGTCGTGACCTCCATCCTCATTTCAAAATCAAGTTCCCCACGGCTCATGGAGTAGGAGAGGTGGTGGGGGACTTGGATCTAGCCCGACGATGCTACTAGGAATCTTGTTATTTCTCCGAGGAGGGAAATTCGACACAAAAAAAGCGGCGATGACAATTGAGATCGAGCCTTTTACCGAAAGTAGTTCTCGAGCAGATGGTGATTCTCCTCACGAGGAACGGAAGAGGTCGAATTGATCCTTGAAAGCCGGACAAGAGCCGTGAAGATCGGTTCAGTCTACCAGAACCTCTTCGGACAAATCTCATAGAACTCTTACAGCTGCGCTATGCGGATATTTTTACATGGGAACCAAGGACATGCACGGAGTTAGTCGGAAGATGGCCGAGCATACTTTGAATGTAGATCCTCGAAGAAGCCGGGTTTGCTCCGAAAAAAAGACGGATCTTTTTGCTGAACGACGTGAAAATCATTGATCGAGAATAAGAAAGTTGTTGGTGCCGACTTTATATATGAGATTGATTATCCCGAATGGATGGCTAATGTGGTGTTGTTAGTGCGAAGCGAGAATGGAAAATGGCGGTTTTGCATCGACTACTAATCGACCTCAATAAAGCTTGTCCAGAAGGATTTTATCCTCTACCCCATATTGATCGACTTATCGATGCCACTTTGGGTATGCATTACTAAGCTTTATGGATGCTTTTTCGAGGTTATCACCAAATATCCATGTGTAAAGAGGACATCCCAAAGACCGCAGATTTATTACACACCGATTCGAGGTGTCGCCTACAAGAAGATGACTTTTGGCCTTATAAATGCTTTGGAGCCACTTACCGGAGAATGATGAACTTCATCTTCGATAAAAAATTTGGGAAGGAACATGGAGGTATACGTTGATGACATGATCGTGAAAAGCATGCACGTTCGAGTCATTTTGGACGATCTAGAGGAATGCTTTCAGATCGTCTCGTCATCGTCAACTAAGGCTTAATCCGGCCAAGTGCACTTTCGGCCTCGGTGCAGGAAAGTTTCTGGGTTATCTTGTTAGTCAAAGGGGTATCGAGGCCAATCCAGAGAAGATTCAGGCCATTCTTGACATGAAGACTCCTCAGTCATTAAAAGACGTCCAACGTCGATTGGCGAGATGCAAAGATTAAGGAGGTTAAATCGCCAAATCTGCAGAGAGGTGCCTTCCTTTCTTTGATACATTGAAAGGTAGAAGAATGCGAAGACGTTCCAGTGGACTTTAGAGTGTGAAGACGCCTTCCAGAGCATAAAGGCGTATCTTTCTTGGCTCCTTTATTGGTGAAACCCATTCCAACAGAGACCTTATATCTGTATCTGGCGGCAAGTTCGTTAGCGGTTGGAAGCGATCTTTGGTTCGGGGAGATCGATGGAAAGACGAAGATCCGGCCTATTATGTCGACCACGTCCTGCGAGATGCTGAAACCAGGTATCCAAATGTTGAGAAATTTGCCTTCGCCTTGATAATTGCTAGTAGGAAGCTTCGGCAATATTTTCAAGGTTGACTCCCTGGTTGTCTACACGGATCGGCCATTGAAGAAGGTGATGGGCAAGCCGAAGTTTCAGGAAGGTTAGCGGCGTGGACAATGGAGTTGTCACAGTTTTTCATCGAATACCATCCACGAACCGCTATCAAAGGCCAAGCTTTGGCCGATTTCATAGTAGAATGTTCGTTCACCAAAGTAGATGCCCAGTTATCGGAAGCTGAATCGTCCGATCGGCGATTCTTGATTCTTCAACGGGGAAGCGAGAATGTTTGGACTCTATATGCAGATGGTTCCTCTACCCTAACTATTAGTGGGGCAGGAATTATCTTGACAAGTCCGGACGGGTTCAAAGTTCAACAGTCATCGATTTGGATTTAAAGCGACAAACAACGTTTTTAGTATGAAGCGGTCTTATATGGTGTTCGATTGGCAAAAGAGTGCAGAGGTCCGGAACCTTATCATCTCTGATGACTCTCGGTTGGTTGTCAAGCGCCTATATCGGGACTATGAAGCTCATGGAAATCGGATGATCAAGTATTTGGCGGAGTTAAAGGACCGACTTGATGATTTCGCTTCGCATTTAATTTCTGGGCATAGAGCGTAATGACAATTCTATCGCCGATGCATTGTCGAAATTGGCTACTACGGATGCAGATGTTTTTAACGGATCGATTTACTTGGAAGTTCTGCATACGGTGAAAGTGTTCAAAGATGAAGCGTTGATGTGTATCGAAGCGATCTAGCTCTTTGGATGACCCCGTACATCGAGTATTTGGCAGATGGCGTCCTTCCTTCGGATCAGATGTTAGCAAAGAAGATCAAATACAAGAGCGCCAACTTTGTTCTTATTGATGGGGATCTTTATCGATTGGCCTTTTCTTCACCATTACTGAAGTGTCTGGTCCCATCCGAGGCGAAATATGCTCTTCGGGAAGTTCACGAGGGCATTTGCGGTGATCATATGGCTGCTAAATCTTTGGCTTACAAAGTACTTCGACAAGGATACTATTGGCCTACAATTTTCAAGGAAGCTACAGAGTATGTCAAAAAATGTGAAAAGTGCCAACTCAACGGTTGAGATCCCATTATGATCAACACCGGAAGAGCTATACTCGATTTTATCTCCTATACCCTTCACCGTCAGGGGGTAGATATATTGGGTCCATTGCCTAAAGCTAAAGGTCGATTAGCTTTTCATGTCATAGTTCTTATTGATTACATGACTAAGTGGGTAGAGGCGAAGCCACTTCAAGTTAATTACTTTTGAGCAAGAATGTTTGAAGTTCGTAAAAGAGTCCGTAGTGTTTCGCCGGGATCCCTGTAGTATTAATATCGGACAACGGGACGATTAAATGGGATCAAAATTTGAAGCATTTTAAAGGAGTTGGGGATTGAGATAAAAAGACTTGGTGGCTCATCCACGATCAAATGGCCAAGTTGAGGTGACCAACAGACGCCGCTAAACGGGATCAAGCCTTGCAGACTAGATGAAGCTAAAGGAAGATGGCGGAGGAGCTTTCGGCGTGTTTTGGGCTTTACCGGATCGCATCAAGGACTACCTTTGAGGATTCACCCCTTCGACCTGGCCTATGGAATCGATGCCTTAGTCCCCGTCGAAATCGGATCTCAAGTCTTGGTCGGTCAATACAAAGAAATATATAAATGATGAAGGATGAAGGCCAATTTGGATCTCTGCTAGAAGAAGTTAAAGAGGTCGCATTTCTACTTAAATTGGTCGCTTATCGAAGAGTAGCTAAACATTATAACAAAGGAGTCAAGCTTGAGATTCAAGTAGAGACTTCGTCCTCGAGAAAGTGAAGCTTCTACACCTCAAAACACGGAAAGTTAATGCCAAACTGGGAAGGACCATATGAGGTGATCGAAGTATCCCAACGTGCACTTAGGTTAAGGGCATTAGATGGTTCCAAATCAAAAACACTGCACGCATTTGGCGGGCGAAAATACTTTCAATAAAGATCAAGTTAACTCATCTAAGTCTCGTATATTATTGTTCATTATCAATAAAAGACACTTTTTCACTATTGGTCTTGGTCCTATTTTGTCTATGGTGGTCACTATGGTGTAAGGAGGAATGGTAGGACTTCAGCGGCCATTCGATGGCGACCCATTTTTCGATTCTACCCGAGTGGTGAGCGAAGGATCCTATATTGATTTTACCGGGGTGGTAAATCAATGGTCACTATTAGTCTTGGTCCTATTTTGTCCTATGGTCAATATGGTGTAAGGAGGAATGGTAGGACTTCTTTGGCCATTCGATGGCGACCCATTTGTCGATTCTACCCCGAGTGGTGAGCGAAGGATCTATATTGATTTTACCAGGTGGTAAATTAATGGTCACTATTGGTCCCTGGTCCTATTTTGTCCTATGGTCACTATGGTGTAAGGAGGAATGGTAGGACTTGTCGGCCATTCGATGGCGACCCATTTGTTAGATTCTACCGAGTGGTGAGCGAAGGATCCTATATTGATTTTACCAGGTGGTAAATCAATGGTCACAATTGGTCCTTATATCTTGGTTTTCATATAATTGTTTCACCCCTAGAGTGGTAAACAAATGACCGATCTCACACTTCGGAACAAGATGAGTATGTGGTACTTTATTTTATTTAAGTGTTGAGTTGAATGCCTCGTTCTTTAACATCACATCACTTTATCTCGTTATATGACATGCTTAATTGTTAATTAACAATTTGAGTTAAATCCCAAAGTGTTTGAATTGATCCTTTCTGCATTTTAGTTAAAGTAAATCCTCATCCATGAAATTCAATCCCTTCGTCTCATACATTAACTATTATATATCTTAAGCGATTCATTTGTTTAGGTTCATTTCTTCGATATTGAATTATTGACAAGAAACTAACCGAGAACATAGTTCACAATTAAAGAGATTGCAAATTAAATCGGGAAAACTAAAACATTCATTTGACCTATTCATTCATGAACAAAAATACACTAATATAGAAACGTAAAATGTTTAAGCAGATAAATTTTTACATAAGTCGAATGAAAGCGGGGAAGAACACCTAGGCACCACCTTCGTCTTGAGTTGAGTAGAGTTGGGTCCAGTTGAGCGTGAGCAGTTTTTCTTTTTCTCTCTCGGCGGTCTTCGTAGCCTTCCGAGTAATCTTTCATGATCTCGGACGTTAAGCTCGTCCAGAAGTCTCTATATTACACTCAGATTCGCTTTTCCGAGCTCTTGGTCGAGAAGAGGACCCTTCCTCAAGATCCTTTATTTTAAGACGAAGCTTGTGGCGTTTGTTCTTGTGTCTCCGTCCTTCATCCACGGGCCTTTGATTGACCGCTTAAGTTGAATAGCCGAGGCTTGGTTGGTCAAGAAAACTCCTCATTTTTTGCCCTCTCGAATGTGTGTTTTCTCGACTAAGCCGGCGTTCAGATCGGTTAAAGTTTGTTGGCTAGCTTCAGAGGCGGCCAACCTATCTCTTGTGGCCCTTACTTCGTCGTCAGACATCCTCAAATCCATCTTAGCTCTATCCAAGTCTCGTTGGAGGCCATCGATGACTTGAAGAGAGTCTTCTCGATCGGCCCTTTCTCGAGCCAAGGTCGATCTCAGCATATTGATCTCTTGTCGCATGAAATCTTCCTCGGCTTCCCCATTTATGTGTCTTGGTATAAACGTCCAAAGACAATGATTAACTATATGTTAGGAGCGATACTCAAGCCAAAGTATCAGATATACAATTAAGGACAGAAAGACAGAAAAATAAAGGAATGATTATTTACCTTAGCCAAATAGCTCATCCCTTCATCGAGCAAATTCCGTCCGTGTGATCACCGAACCTATGATCATCGGCGTTGCACTTACGAAGGCCCGAATAGGTTGAGCGGAAAATTAGCATTGAATCTAGCCATATAGTCGGAGATCCCACGGCCTCGGCATGATAGCCCCGACACGAAGGACCGCTTCGTTCGGCGAAGGTCTTAACCTTTCGGGGAAGGAGGCTGGTTGCTTTCGGGAGAGTAGGGTTCGAGTTCATGTATGGCGGTCTCGGGAGAGGGAGATTTGTTTGGACCGGGTTCTTGTAGAGAGTGACCGATGCACGAGAGGGTGGGGTGTCGGTGTTCATTTCCTCTTCCCGGACAGGGTTTGGGATACTTCATCTCGATCACCTTCTTCGCCAATCAGTATTTCTCTGGTGAGACGAAGGGGGGTATGATCGAAGATTGGGGCACCCTAAGCTCTTTGGCGATCAAAGGCGTTATCTTGCTTTCGGCTTTTTGGTGCGGAGGATGCTTCTTCGATCGGAGACGATCGAGTAGGCCTCTCGTCGGGGTGACGGACGTGGTGGTTGGCTCGATTTCAGAGGGGTGGCTTCGAAGGGGTTGGAAAGGGTGTTGTTCGGGTTTTCGATCGCCTCCTCTTCGGCGAGGCGGAGAGTCTCTTCCAAAGCAGAACCTCTTGGCTTCGGTTCGTCGATTTGGAATTAAATTCGTACATATTTCCCGGATTGGTTCGGCCGGAGCGACCTGCTGCTGAGTTTCAACGACTTAGAAGGCTTCCCGGATAAAAAAATCTTCGAGCTCTTTTATCTCTAAAGAGCTCGGTTTGATCAAAGATACTGCATAACCAATACAACTCTGTGTTAGAATCCACATCATAAAAGCATTTTCAAAAAATTCGTATACATATAAAATAGACCGATACTTACATTTATGGTCGTATAACCATGCTTGCTTTCGAGAGAGTCCGTACTTCCACTCCTCCTTGGGGAAATTGTCAAAAGTTCCATCATTTCCATTTCTCTCTTCTTGAAATGTCTCCAAAATCGCCAGAGATCTTCTCGTCGGTGGCCCGATTCGGTAGAAAAGAGATTTGGGGCCTTTGGCGTAGAACCATTTTTTTCATGCCACCGTTGCTCAAGGCGTGTTTGCAATGTAACGCCTCTCGAACTTCTCTTCCGACCGGAGAATGCTTCTTTAATGGCCTTGAACCCCTTCTCCCTAGATTGTACTATTTTGTATATCGTAAAGAAGGAGTCGAGGAGGGCTCCACGCCCAATTCATGGCGGAGAGGGCCACGAAGGCCAAGATGTGAATGTACGAGTTCGGTCTTAGCCGAGCGAACCCCACCCCGAGAAACCCCAATGAGGTTACTTATGAAGATACGCAGAGGGAAAGCGAACCCCTTCTCCAAGTAGGGTCACGAGGAACGGTAGTCCAACCCTCCTCGGCCGTTGGTACATCTTCTCACCGGATCTAGGAACCCTAGCTGCGTGGGTATCCGGGATGTGGTATCGGACCGAAATTCTCTTGATTCGACCCTCTGTGACGATCGAGGAGTGTTGGCGTGCGAGAATCGCTCAAGATATTCTGTAGTATTCGGAGGGGTTTTGGGATTTATGGGGAGGGTTCTTATCGATTTTGACACTTTTGGGTTCGATGTCGAGGCTCCTTCAAAGCAATGGTAGGGTTTGGTGGAACAAAGGTGAGTGGGGTTACCAATATGGGAGAACCTCATATGTAATCACAGGAAGCCATTGTTGATTATTTGCGAAAGAAAGGAGAAAGTGAGGAAAGTCGGAGAGTCGGAAAAGGCGCTCGAAATTCAAATGAAGCGAGTAAAAGCGCCAAAGTTGATAAAGTTACCTTTTATCTTGTGATATACTACGGTGTTCAAGGTCGGCTCATTAAATGCTATTGATGATTTGGAATTTGAATGGGAAGGGTCCTGGCCGTTGTCCATGTATCTATTAAATAGGGTTTTTCTGATTTGGGCCTCCATCCTCTTCTCCTTTTATTTCGTGAATAACGATTGGATACACTTCAATTATATCTCACTATGGACCTTTATTAAATTATCTTAGGCCATTCATAGTTTTCTATTAAACATTACATTAAACAAAAAAACTAGGGGGCAATGTTGGGCGTGATATTTCTATTTTTTGGTAGGGTACATCGGGCCTACTCACATGAAGAATCCATTGGGCCTTTATTTTTTCCGTTAAAACCATTGGGCCCAGTCACCGTATTGTATCCGTTTTAATCTTTAAAGCCGGGTCGGTCCAGCGGATTGACCCATTGGATATTTTAATATCTATTACTTTGACTTGTGATGATGAAAAAGCATGACGGTTGACCAAGGTTCCGCCATGCATTAATGTGGATGGGATCATAAGCCGTACGTGATGAAAAGCAGTGGCCAAAAGCGTTGGATAAACCTTATACAACCCAAGCAGCGCATCAGTCGGAGGGGTGTCGGATGATAGTGGGTGGCGCAATAATCCAAGCGAGGATAGTATAACATAGCAAGGAAGCTCTCGATAGTATGAAGTGCGTTCTCACATATATTGATTATTCATATTCTCTCATACACACATATGGCGAGAATATTTATCTCTCTCAATACACTAGACCATACATTCCTCCATTGTTAACTTTGTGAACACATTCTAATTCTCACGCCTGAGCTATCCCCCGACGGAACCGCCGTCAAGCTTTCGGTGTTGATTTGTGTTTCTTATCGCGAGGATCGGGACGCTTCTTACGTGATTGGGACGTGGAAAAAGATCCTGACGTTAACAATTTATATTAAATCATCTTAATTTTTTATTCCCTCTTTTGTTCCTATAAGTTTATCTATATCATTATTTTGTATTAATTTTTTTTATCTTTCTCTTTAATTATTTAAATTTTATTTCACATAATTTATGCATAACACAAACACGTAGGAATACGATGTGGCATCAAGTGAGAGTTAAATATAAAACCCAAATGTGATTCTGAGGAGCAGTTGGGGCTATATATGTTCCATTACTTTAACCCTGCCTGAACTCACGAATTGGAAGTGACAAAGTAATACTGAATGGAAGCTCTTGACCCATTTCATTTGACCAGAAATTAAAGCCACAAGACCTGGGAGATAATAATAATAATAATAATAATAATAATAACAATCTTTACATAAAAAGTCCAAAAAACATAAATAATACTACGTAATGTTTACATACACGTACATGCATATTTATAGAGCCTAAATTTTTATTTAACCCACAATATATATCGTGTGTATTTTTTTTTATGATGATACTATCCATTCTTTAATATAATAATTTATAAAAATATTTTTATTCCTTAGTATAAGTAAGCATTAATTGTTTGATTTCTAATATTATCCCAAATATTAAATATAACTTTGATTTTTTTATTATTTTTTATCTAATAAATAATTTTTTTTTAATATAAGTGCAATATAGATAATTATTATTATATTTAATATTTTATAATTATTTTTTTAATATTTATATATAATTTTAAAACGAGTTATATTAAGTAACGGAGTAGTATTAACATTGTTGAAGAAATATAGCCAGCCAGCCAGCCAGCCAGGCAGGCTCTTTTAAAATGTTTTATCGGGAAGAGGGAAACAAAGAGACACTGTGAGTAAGTAACCCTACACTTCTCCCTTATTTGGCGCAACATAAACATAAACATAAACATAAAAATAAACACAGGCATATGCCATGCTAGTTATTCTACTCTAATTCTCTCCAGCTGATGTCTGATACATACCTATAACATATTACACTCCTCTCCTCAACTGCTTCTGCTAAACGTCACCACCTCATCCATGCCAACGGCTATTTTTTTCTACCTCGCCGTGCTTCTATACGCCGCCACCACTATCTCCGCCGCTGCCGCCGATAACATAACGGAGATTCAAGCGCTTACGTCGTTTAGGCTCAACCTTAACGACCCGCTTGGGGCACTGGAGGGCTGGGATTCCTCCACTCCGCTAGCTCCATGCGATTGGCGTGGGGTTTACTGTTTCGACGGCCGAGTTCGTGAACTCCGCCTGCCTCGTCTCCAACTTGCCGGCCCACTCACTCATGAGCTCGCTAAACTGCGCCAGCTGCGCAAGCTAAGCCTCCACACCAACGCATTCAACGCCTCAATCCCGCTTTCTCTCTCTACACTCCCTCTTCTCCGTGCCGTTTACCTCCAATATAACTCTTTTTCCGGCGAGCTGCCGCAGGGCATTTCCAACCTCACGAACCTTCAGGTCCTAAACGTGGCTCACAACTTCCTATCTGGACTAATCCCCGGCGACCTACCGGTGAGACTCCGGTACTTCGATCTCTCATCAAATTCCTTCTCCGGCAATACGCCTTCCAACTTCTCCGGCTCACGTCAGCTCCAACTCATTAACTTATCATTCAATCGATTCTCCGGCGAGATTCCGGCGAGTATTGGAGACCTACCAAAGCTCGAGTACTTATGGCTCGACTCAAATCATTTGTATGGTACTCTTCCGTCAGCGATTTCTAATTGTTCATCGCTCGTGCATTTCAGCGCCGTAGATAATTCACTCCGAGGACTGATCCCAGCGAGTATCGGCTCGCTTCCGAAGCTTCAAGTGATGTCGCTTTCGAGTAATCAACTCTCCGGTTTGGTCCCCGCATCTCTCTTCTGTAATGTCTCATTAAATTCTCCATCGATAAGAATTTTGCAGTTAGGGTTTAATGCATTCACGGGAGTAGTTAAGCCGTCAAATGTGCCCTGTTTTAGTGTTTTAGAAGTTTTAGACCTTCACGACAATCACATTGATGATATTTTTCCATATTGGTTGACAAATTTATCCACACTAACGAGTTTGGATCTTTCTGGAAATCTATTTTCCGGCGTTTTACTAGATGGAATTGGAAATTTATCCAAGTTGGAGGAGTTTAGAGCGGCAAATAATTCCCTGCGCGGTGAAATTCCTAATGGCATTCGACAATGTAGTTTGTTAAAAGTGCTTGATCTGGAGGGAAATGACTTTTCAAGTTTACTTCCTGAATTTTTCGGGGATTTAAAGAGCTTACGGACGCTTTCTTTGGGAAGAAATCAGTTCAGCGGTTCGATTCCTCCAACTTTAGGAAGTCTTTATGAGCTTGAATTGTTGAATTTAAGTGGAAATAAGTTAACTGGAAGGTTGCCGGAAGAAATAATGCAGCTTAGCAACTTGACTACTTTGACTGTGAGTAATAACAAATTTTCAGGCGAAGTTCCTATTGGTGCTGATGATTTGAAGGGCTTATTGGTTTTGAATATGAGTGGTTGTGGGTTTTCTGGCCAGATTCCTGCCAGTATTGGAAATTTGATTAAGCTCACAATTCTTGATTTGAGTAAGCAGAATTTGTCTGGGGAGTTGCCAATTGAGCTTTTTGGGTTGCCAAGTTTACGAGTTGTTGCTTTGGAGGATAACATGTTATCTGGGGATGTTCCAGAAGGTTTTAGCAGCTTGTCAAGTTTACAATATTTGAATTTGTCATCTAATGCCTTTTCGGGCAAGATTCCGGCTGAATATGGCTTTCTACTTTCACTAATTGATTTATCCTTGTCCAATAATCATATCAGTGGATTAATACCGGTTGAAGTGGGTAACTGTTCTACTCTTCAAGTATTAGAGCTTCGTGGGAATCGTTTGACAGGCCAAATCCCAGATGAATTCTCCGACTTATCTCTTTTGAGCGATCTTGATTTGGGTCAAAATATGTTAACTGGTGGAATACCTGAAAACATTTCCAATTGCTCATTGCTTACTTCTTTGTTATTGGATGCAAATGATATTTCAGGTCAGATACCAGACTCTTTGTCAAGATTATCAAACCTTACAGCGCTGAATCTTTCTTCAAACAATCTGAGTGGAGCCATTCCAGAGAATCTTTCCCTCATTCCTGGCTTGAAATACTTAAATTTGTCCAGTAATAATCTTGAGGGCGAGATTCCTGACAGATTGGGTTCACAGTTTAATGATCCTTCTGTGTTTGAGAGGAACAAAAGATTATGTGGAAAGCCATTGAAGAAAGAGTGCAAGAATGATAAAAGGAAAAAGAGGAAGAAGTTGATTTTATTAATAATTGTGATTGCAGTAGGGAGTTGCATTCTGGCATTGTGCTGTTGTGGATATATAATTGGTCTCTTGCGCTGGCGCAAAAAGTTGAGGACAGGGCTTACTGGAGAGAAGAAGCGAAGCCCGTCAGGAGGAAGCTCAGGAACTGAAGGGGGCCGTGGCAGTGGAGAAAATGGAGTGCCGAAACTTATTATGTTCAACAACAAAATAACGTATGCAGAAACGGTTGAAGCAACTAGGCAATTTGACGAGGAAAATGTCTTGAGCAGGGGGAAATATGGTCTTGTATTTAAAGCCACATTCCCAGATGGAATGGTGCTTGCAATACGCCGCCTTCCTGATGCATCCGTTAGTGAAGGCACCTTTCGCAAAGAAGCTGAGTACCTAGGCAAGGTGAAGCATCGAAATTTAACAGTTCTTCGTGGTTATTATATTGGAGGACCCGATATTCGACTTCTTGTCTATGATTACATGCCCAATGGTAACTTATCGACTCTCCTCCAAGAGGCATCTCACCAAGATGGGCATGTACTCAATTGGCCAATGCGCCACCTGATTGCACTTGGCATTGCGCGTGGTCTAGCATTCCTGCACTCTGCTTCGATGGTACATGGGGATATCAAGCCGCAGAATGTGCTATTTGATGCTGATTTTGAGGCTCATCTTTCTGATTATGGGCTACAAAAATTAGCCTCAGTACCTAATGCAGAAGCTTCCACTTCTTCCACCCCTATTGGGACACTAGGCTATGTGTCCCCAGAGGCAACATTGACCGGTCAAGCAACTAGAGAAGCCGATGTTTACAGTTTTGGGATTGTGTTGTTAGAGATATTAACAGGAAGGAAACCAGTGATGTTTACGGAAGATGAGGACATTGTCAAGTGGGTGAAAAGGCAGTTACAAAGAGGCCAAATATCAGAATTGCTCGAGCCAGGATTGCTTGAGCTTGATCCCGAATCTTCAGAATGGGAAGAGTTCATGCTCGGATTGAAAGTTGGGTTACTCTGCACAACTACAGACCCTCTTGAAAGGCCATCGATGACAGATGTTGTGTTCATGCTTGAAGGCTGCCGAATTGGACCGGACATCCCATCTCCGGCTGATCCTACATCTACTTCACCGCTCTGAGAATGTAACCTGAAAAATGATCACTTTTTAGATGAATTCATTCTTGTGTGTTCACAATATTCTTGTCATTTATTCATTTATATATTTCCTTTTCTTTTTCACATATTTTATCTTTATTCCTGGTCTCGCTTCCTTAAGATGTGCTTATAGATTGAAAAATTATTCAATCTAACTAACTAACCATCAAGTTTTTGCCCTCCTTTTGACATTTGCCCTCCTTTGTTCGAAAATTAGTACTTTGAGATATGTTTCTATTTATCAAGTGCAATGAAATTTTAAAAATTCCATTACGAAACTTTGATTTTTGATTTGATAGATTAATTTGAGTACTATCTTACCGCAACTACTACTTTTATAGTCGAGTGATAATAAGGTTATCCCTTAAAAAAATGCTTCTTTTTACAAATATATGAAACAAAGAAAATAATTGTTAACATCCAAGACAAGACCAAAGAGATGGACTCATTGTTACGAGTATAAAATGAAGCATCCGTGATCCAACATATAAAATCAACAACAACAAAACTATAGCATCGATCATCAGTGAGAGAGATCGACACAACGATTAAATCAAACAAAAAAAAATTACAAAGTTGAAAGTAAAAATATACTCCTTCCGTTTTTTAATATAATTTGTTTTAGAAAATTATTTTTTCACTATTTTTTACTTAATAAATAACATTATATTTTTAATACAAAAATAATATAAATAATTAATATTATATTTAATGTTATGGAGTATTTACTTCCGAACTCCCAAACAAATCCCCGCCTAAAAAGGAGAAGGGGAAGGGGGGTTGATACCCTAGAAAGCCACGTCGCCACTATTTAAATTGCTCTATAGTGGAGAAAGTAGCCGTTGGTGTAAGCGGAGCAGAAGCGAAGCAGAGCAGACCATACCATATTGATATTGGAAAAGGTAGAGTAGGCGCCTGAATTGGTAAATTTGTTGTCTTATCCAACTGAAACTTCATTGATAACATTCGTCCTTACTTAGGGCTTCAGGGACCAGCTCCCCGTTCCACGTCGGAGACCTCCCGATGGTGTTGATCAGCCACGTGGGTGTCACCTTTCTTGAAGCCCATAATGAGATTGCACGTATGTGGTAAGGTTTTAGGGTCCCACCAATTTTACAACACATAAAAAACTGCAGGTCACGAAACGAAGAGGGTTGTGCTCATTAATAATTTGGCAAAGAGCAGAGCTGGGCAAGGGCTTTTCGAGACTAGTCTTGTGAATTGAGTGAGTGCATTAATGCAGAAAATGTCATACTACAGGCTATTTTCCAGTCTGGCCGTACTTGGCTGAGGTGATGGCTCACTGAGTTTACCCTAGTTAGTAAGTAGTAGTACTAATAACATTTAGCCAAAAAATAAAAAGAAGGCAATATAATACCCGCATTAACCTGATCAGGTAAAAATAAAAAGGCTGCCCTCTACTCTACGCTCATCCCCAGTGCCGGTTGTAAAGGCAACAGTCCCCCTACTGCTATTATTTATTGCTACTCTCGTTCTTAAAAGATTATCATTTTTAAAAAAATAATTATCTTAAAAAATTCTCTCCGTTGTATTAATAATTTTTAACTTCTCACAAAGGAATAGTGATTCAATTTCAAATAAATTTTAGTCCTTCCATTCCTATATGTAGGTAGTTTTAGACTTTTTTTATTATTCCTAATTATTTGTGATTCGTAGTTATCTAGGAGAATTGATCACTATTTTTTCAAAATTGCTCCTTATTATTCCACCTAATTTTTTGATCCATATTTATCATTATCTTATATTACTCCTGTACTCTTAAGCCTTTCTCTCCTCCCAACAAAATTCTTATATATTTTTTTTTAAAAAATCTGATAATTAAAGTGTTTTATGGGGAGAGAGAAAGGGAAAGAAAATAGGGGGGTGTATTTAATTAAAATTTTTAAAGACTTTTAAATATTTTAAACGTTTGATTTTATTCAATCAAGATATTTAAAGAGTTTATAAAAGTTTAGTGGTATTCAATTACAACTTTTTTAATGTCTTTAAAAGTTAGGTGGTATTGAATTAAGATTTTTACAAAGTCTAGAAAAGTATTTTGGTATTCAAAAAGTCATAGACTTTTCAGATTTTTATTAAATGGTAGAGTTTGACAGACTTTAGAAGAAGAATTATAACTATCAACTCATATCCAAAGTCTGATCTCATCTCTAAATATTTCTAAAAACTTCATAACTCATTTTAATAAGCTAAATAAATTTAAAATACAATTCACATGAATGCAATATTTCTAATTACTTCACATGAATTCAATATTTCTAATTACTTTATAATTTAGAATAATTAATACTTCTGCTGTACCCACAAAAATAAAACATTTATTTTATTTTTGTAGTCAACGTACAAAATTCAAAATTTTAAATTTTGAATTTATTTATTATTTAATAATAAACACGCGTTATTATTTCAAAAATAAAAATAAATACACAATATTTTATAATTTTATAATTTCAAAAATTAACTTAATCAGAGTTAAATGAAGAAAAAAAAAGTGAGAGAGAAAAAGTAATTTATATAGAGTACGTACTTTATAGTGATATATAGTTGTATAAAATATATAAATTCTTCAAGTTTTTTATCATCATTTTATTATATGTTACATTACTAAACTAAAATTTATTAAAAAGAATATAAATAAAAAATATTTTTTATTTAAAAATAACTTGCTATTTTAAAATATACATAAAACAATTATATATTATTTTTATTTATAAATTTTGATACTAAGGCGAGGTAATATTCAAATATTTGAATGGAAATCGATATATATCGCACATATTTATATTAATTTTTTTAATTGCTAGTTACGTAAATAAGTATTGATGACAACTTTTGTGCACCGAATGAAAATAATAATTCCAAATAAAGCATTTATATGCATAAAGTATATATAGCTCAATGAAAAGTTAGCTTAATTTTTGTATTGCATCTGTAGTTTCTAAAGTTTTATTGGTATCCGAGTATCCAAACGTATTATGAAATGAGTAGAATAATATGAACGCTTTCAACATATAAAATCTCATGCCACAATAATATAATGAGATTTACTCTAGTTCATAAAAAAAGAGGGAGATGTTGTACACATAGGCTAATTAACAATTAATAAGTTACAAGATATATTAGAAATATACAAAAGTCTATCACAGTCTTGATAAAAAGTTTATAAAAGTCTATTACTTATTTCATAGTGTAAGACCCCAACTTATTATAAATGAAATTTAATTTCCTCTATTTATTATTTTGAAATAGTAAGGGTTGATTTGATTAATGTGGATAGTTATGGGTAAAATACGCAAATATTTCAAATAAGCAAGTGGTTATAGAATATTCGTTTAGTCGTGGAATATTAAGATGCTTTGTCGGGAAATATTAAACGACGAATAGCATGACCATGTGTGGGCCCCATAACGGAAAGCGATTGGATGAAGAAAACGACAAATATAAGTTGTTTAAAAATAACGGCGTAGTTGTTACCGTTAATACTGTTAAAATACTTGGTGGTTAAAACACAGTAGCACACGGTATTGCACCAATTATTGATTCTTACGTGAAGGCACTACTCAATAATGGTTCTGATAATTCATCGCTCGAAGATTTTATTTTATTGATTTAATAATTCTTTGCGTTGATATTTTATATTCTTTGTTGTTTCAATAATTGTCATTACACAGTATTTTCATTATCGAAGCAATAATTCATATTATCTGAATAATATTATTAGATAACATTATTGGCAATGTTTAGAAAGTTCTGTCTAAGGAGAGGTTTGGTCACCTAATTGTGCGCCAGTAAGGAGAAATTCTTATTGGAAAGCCCCTCTTCTTGGGGAGGCTATGCAGTTGTCAATATTGTGATTCTGTAATATTATTTGTGAATAATTAATTATTGATTCATATGATGAGGAAAATATTGATTTTACGTGGATATAGATGGAGAAAATTTTTAATGTGACAATTGTTGAAAATTAAAATTTTATCTTTTTCTGATAAAATAATTCATTTAAATATATTATTATATTTTAATAATATAATAATAATGATATTTTTACGATGAATGTGGGATATATGAGTATATATGGAGGAGTATTTTGTTACCAAAAATATTTAAAGCATGTTTTATGTGTGTCGGTGGACCCCATTTCTTGATCGAAATTTGATTATAGCTGTAAAATGCGCCTCGTTTGTGGATTTTTGGTCAATTTTTGTTTGGAATTTGGAAAAACTTTCTTTCGTAAAGTTGTAGATAATTGAATTTCCTATAAAAACTCGCGAGATTCGAATTTTCTGATAAAAGGGCTATTTATTATGAATTATTGAAGTTTCGAAGCTCCGAAATAATTGATTTTTGGGAAGTTTAAAATAATTTAAATTAGAAAAACGTTTTTGATATGTTTGGTGGGCTTGGTTGGTTGTTGAAATGAGCTGATTTCAGTTTATAAAAGTGCACATAAGAAAAATTTTATATATATTAATATTATATTAAATTTTCTACTTTGGTGTTCTAAGCATTTTCCTATAAATAGGGTGCTTAGGTTAGAATTAAAAATCACACCTGAAGTTTTTTCTCTCTATATTATCGAGCGTATTCTTGTGAGTATTTTGAGTATATTTTGAATATTGCTATACTGGTGCAAGTTCAAGTCATAAATTTATATCCCAGGTGTTAAATTTAGAAATCTTGATCTTAGAGGTAAGGGATATTTTTTTTTGTAATGATATTATTTCTTCAATATCATTATCTTTGAAATATTGATATGAAGTTTTATCAAATTTGGAACTTTTGGTGTCGAAGATTCTTATTCACGATATACGACATTATTCACGAATCTGAGACTATTCATCGAAAAATAAAAATTTTCTTTTTCTTCTAAAATATCTATTGTGGATACTATCTTTGATTGTATCCATATTTTGATCATTCTTGAATTTTACACCACTATGATTATTTTTGAGGTATGGATAAAACAAAGTACGAATCCTTAATCCTTTTCATTTTGTTTCACTGGATTCGTTTCTTTAAAAATATTTTTCATCATCCTCGGTCTTAAATGATGATATTATTGAATATCTTTGGTCCGTAGAAAAGCAAAGATGAATGATTTCGATGAATATCTTTGGCCCGTAGTGCAAAGATGAGCAGTGTTTAGATGAACATGACCGGTGATGAATATCTTTGGCTCTGTAGTGCAAAGATGAATATTTGATTCAGATATATATTGATTGATATTACAGGATAAAAGATGAGCGATGAACTTTTAAATTCATACGTAGAAGATAGTAGTTTACATTCTCTACTTAACTCTTCTAATGAATTATTATTTCATTGCGAATATTGATTTAAAACTTGTTGTCTATTGTATTCTATTAGATTTTTCCTGTTGAAGACTAAAGATAATTTATTGTATATTATCTTAGTCATAATATTCTTCTTTGGGCTAGTTGAGCTCACCCTTTTCCTTTTTGTTCCATTTTTCTTCTCAGGAGGCGAGAATGTAGCGAGTACTAGTCGGGGTATGGAATGAAGGTTCTAGAGAGAGTTGTTTAGTATTCCTCACCATTTTTGTAAAATAATGTATCAATAAATGTGATGAGAATTTATTTGAGTATAGATATTGTCTAGAAGATAATATTTGTATTCAAACTCACAGTTTTACTGTTGTAATACCTATTTTGGGGGCGTCACACATAGTCTACAAAAGTCATTTTAAAAAAGTCTTTAAAGTCTTTGAAAGTCATTAAAATTTCACAAATTCTACAAAAGTATGTCGCTTAAAAAAAATCTTTAAAAATCTTAATTGAATACACCCCCCCTAAGAGTAAATGAGACTATTAAGTTTTTTAGGAGTAAATTATAGTAAATTATTAATCTGTTATTGAAAAGAGAGTATGAAATAAGTGAGGTGAAATGTATTATAGACAATTGATAATATAGTTAATGTTTTTCAATCATTTTCTTAATTATTGTGCACATGTCTAAAACGACCTATATTAAGGAACGGGGAGAGTAATTGTTAAGTGATACTCCCTCCGTCCCTAATTATTTGACGTTTTAGAGATGGACACAAGAATTAAGATAATGATTGGAAAGCATTAAATATAGTACTCAATTGTCTATAATGTCAGAAATAAACATGTGAATGATATTCCTATTTATATATGATTTGAATATGATATATATATGAATGAATATGCAAGTATGCTTGCATTAAGAACAGCTGTAAAGTCCTTTGATAAATAATAGAAACATATGTACAAGGACTTAGAATGAATTGATCAAATGTGTTAGGTTGATCCTACATAAGCAAAACAGCTGTGTAAAGTCCTTAAAAAAATGATGTACAAGGACTATAAATATAGAAAGATCAAGCATGTTAGGTTGATCTTATGATGTAATAGATAAGCTTGTATCGATCGCCGAAAGATCGCACTGTAAAAATCATAGTCCGCCGAGGAGAGTCAAGAAAAACTTGAAGCGTATTATCGAAAGGAGTAATCGTAGTCTGCAAGATAATAGATCTCGGAGTTCGTAGACTTCCAGGAGAGACGAAGAAGGATCGTAGTGTGTCAAGGAGAACTTCCTCAGAGCCGTAGTCTGCTGAAGAAGTCATGTTCAGAATCGTAAAGACAGTCTGCCTACGAGCTGACCGAGTATCTGCCAGAGCTAAGTCAAGAATCGTAGACTACACTCAGAGTCGTAGAGTCTACTGATCATACCAGAGACAGAGATCATAGTCGAGCAAGATAAAGACAACAAGCACAACGACAGAAATCGTAGAGTGTCAAGATCTGATCTCAGAGTCGTAGTGTCTGCACTGCCAAAGCTGAATCGTAGAATGCAGAACTAAGACCTCAACAAATGTGCTCACAATGTCAAGGCAGAATCGTAAAGCAAATATGATTCTCAACGAATGAGCACTCCCAGAATATCCAAAGGAATGAAGCCTCTGGTTGGCACTGCATAGATATGTCCCACCTGAAGAAAACCAGAGAACACTCAACAAATGGCATATAAGCTAACAAAAGATCTAGGAACCATTTCAATCAGCATCAAGATTGAGTTATGAAGCCATTCGAGATGAAGTCTTCCACAAGGAGATCAGAAGAAGACTTCTGTAACTGACCAAGAAAAATCAGTAAATGCAGGGGCTGTCAAGAAGAAAGATGACAATGATCTTGGAAGTAACCAAGATCGTAGTGTTTGCCAGACAAAGAAGAAACTGATGAAGTATACTCAAAGATACTGGTCAGCCTCTGAATAACAAGGCTAAAGTGATTAAGCATTGGGTCAGTCCATTGATGATAAGTGAACGGGAGATCACAAGGAGAAAGTGAGCTGGACACGCCACAAATCTGAAGTGTCTTGTTATTCAGAAGGGGCCAGAGCAAGAAGTTAAGCTATCAGTATTTGAGAACAGTCGAGGCGAACAGAAGAGATGAAGCACTGCACAAGAGAAGGAAGAGGTGCTCTACATTGAAGATCCAATCAACACTCTTCAAGATCGTAGTGTTGTCTCTACCAGTCAACAAGACACTACGATCAGGTCCATGAAGATATGCATCAGAATCGTAGAGTTCGAATAGCTAAAGACTGAAGCATTGACAACGGTTCAATCTGGAGGGTAATATTCAAACAATAGCTTATTGAGAGCATCGATATAAGGACAACCTCTGATCGAGAAATCAGAAGGGTGAAATAAATTCGTCGACCTGCCTAAGATATCAAAGTGACATATCTGACAGGGTTGGTGAAACAGCAGACTGCAGTGTCAGGAAGTCAGAAAAAGATGTCATGTCACATCTGCAGTCTGCACCAAATAACTCAAGATCTGCGAGGTAATTTGAATAGCTTCCAACGGCTACTTTCCAACGAGAAGATTGGGAAGTAGTATAAATCAACAGAGCTTCAAAGATCTAGATTTGCTGATAATTATGTAGTTGCAGAATCGTTGAGTTGGTGAATGCTATTGTTGACTCTACGAGTTCCACCAAAGATCAATAGAACAAGTCTTAGTGACAGTGAGACTATCAAGGTGGAAGTGAAACAGCTTTGAAGAAGGAATCAAACAGATAGAAGCTTCACTCAACAAAGATGAATGCCACTGAAGATGGCAGCCAAGCTGAGAGCCGAGAAGGCCAAACAGATAGCATTCAGAAAAATGGCTGAGTACAAAGAAGACCAAGAGAGCCACTCTACGAATCACTATGAACCGAAAGTTGAAACTGATCAAGTGCAGAACCATATCTGCAAAGCATTCAAGAAGGGTTCAGGGATTACTAAGTGCCAGACAAAGTCTACTAAAAGCACAGAGACTTAGCAAGCCCAGATGGTGATGGTGCAAAGCTGATACCAGATGAAGATGAGCAGAAAAGAATGAAGATCAGCTGCACCAAAAAAGATGTGGTCCAGACTTAAAGAAGACTGCAAAGAGGACCATACCAAGCTGCTAAGTACAAAAGATGTTCAAAGCTTAATGACATCTTAGCAATTTCAAGACCAACAACAACAACAACAACAAGAAGCGTGGCACGAGGGTCCTTGTCCGGAGGACTAAAGCGAAGTTCAAGCCTGCTAAGCTTGAAGAGTTCTTAGGGAACTAGTGAAGTCCCAGTGTCATTGGCCTCAAGAGTTCTTAGTGAATTGAAGTCCCAAGTGCTTGGCCTCAAGGAATCTTAGTGATTCGGTGGTGCCGCTTCCTTAGTGGAAACTCTGCTAGTTGAAAGCGGAGAAGAGTGGATTAGGAGCTTGAGTCTACGAACCACTTAAAACCCCTTGTGTCTTTTACTTTATGTCATTTACATTATGTACATTAACTGCTATATCTGCTATGTATATTTTAAACTACTTACCACTGAACTAACTCTACAAACAATGTATGTATGATTATGAATATATCAATGAAAGGGATCTTTTACTTATTCCGCTGTGCTTGAAAAGATTCTTATGTTTGTCACATGCTAAATTATTAGCAATACAAAATAAATCAGAAAAGTATTTTGAAACTCTAAGGATCTATTCAACCCCCCCTTCAGATCTATCATGCATGACCAGGAACTAACATATAATACCCTTAAATCTTTTGTTGGGATAATGAGAGTTTTGTTGGGATAAGAAGAGAGAAAGAGTTTAAAGTATCAAAAAAATAGGAAGAGTAATGAGAGGTAATTTTGGAAAAATTGTCATTAATTATCCTAGATTTGAACAAACGCCAAATAATTAAGGACAAATGAAAAACTCTAAAACGTCAAATAATTAGGGACGGGGGGAGTAGTATTAAACGACTTTCTTAATTCATGTACAAAAATTTTAAACAATAATTTTTTAAGAACAAATATAATATTATTAGGCTTTGCGCCTCCACTTCTCATACCTTCCTTCCTCCTACTCCGTACTCACAAAGGTACAAACTTCGATCCGACTACCATAATTTAATTTTATGATAAGTTAGTTAATTGATCAATACAATACTAACGTACTGAGAGATAAATCACCTCCCAATATAAATGTCGATATTGTATTAATTAATCGACAAAAATTAACTTCATGTTAACCACTCTCATTTTATAGATGCTCGAATTATTTCCTAATGCAAAAACCAACATTCATGAAAAATCAGTCTAATGGTGAGGTACATGTACAACACATATATTTAAGTTGAAAATCAAAGAATGATTCCTCTACACTCGGATATGTACACTACAGATATATACATAAATGTTAGGTTAATTGACTTTTTAATGACGGTACTATGATTCAATTTTTATTGTAATTACTGAATTTTTTTTGTTACAATCGCATTATTATACTTCAAAAAATTTATAAAATACTCCCTCCGTTCTTAAAAGATTGTCGTTTTAGAAGGAAAAAATTTATTCCAAAATATTTGTCGTTTACAATTTTCGAGGAGAATAAATTATTTACTTTTCTATATTACCCCTACATTCTCTCATTGTCCCAAGAAATTTTCTTCCATGTATTAATAATTTTTAACTTTCCATAAATGGGTAGTGATGGAATTTCAAACAAATTTTACTTGATAAATGATACTCCCTCCGTCCCTAATTATTTGACGCTTTAGAGTTTTTTATTTATCCCTAATTATTTGACGTTTGTTCAAATCTAAGAGAATTAATGATAACTTTTTTAAAATTACCCCTCATTAAACTATTTCTCTCTCTTTATCCCAACAAAACTCTCCTTATCCCAACAAAAGATTTAAGAGTATTATAAACAATTGAGTACTATATATTTAATGTTTTTCAATCATTATCTTAATTCTTGTGTCCATCTCTAAAATATTAAATAATTAGGGACGACAATCCATAAACAGAGAGAGTATTTTCTTAATTCATATTCAAAAACTTTAAACGACAATCTTTTAGGAACGGAGGTAATAGTCACTAATTAAATTTCCGTTCAAAAAAGTGACGGAAAGTACAGTTGACATGTCTTCTATTACGTGGCAGATGACCGTAATAAATGGCTCTCTTTCTTCTCATCAACCGGCATTTCATCAGTTTATCTCTTGAACACAAACAACATTTGAGAGCAAAAAAATTCTAGGCTCAGATTACTTCCGACAAGGACACCAATAATTAGATCCAAACAACAGTGACCATCCCTGTCAGCCCAGAGCAAGACATGGTTTTCGGCAATGAGAAGAATAGACAAACCAAATTTGATTATTAAAAAATAACCCAAAATTTCGATGCCAGAACAAGATCATAATTAATAAAAACCAAAATCATGGGAATACAACAACCAGATCAGTAATTGTGAACCAAAATTAATCGGGATAACCATTACCATAATATGTAGAAAGGCCAAAATAAGAGGCGGAACTAGGGGGCGGGGGGGCATCTATCCCCAGTAGTAGGCGGCGGTCCAGGCAGAACTAGGGGTAGGGGAGGGGACAGGGGCGGGGACAGGGGGGGGGGGGGGGGGGGCGGCCAGCCAGCCATTGTTGACTGCTTCGGGCCTTCCAGCTTTTGGCGAGTCGGCGACTCAGTCTTCTGCTCTTCTTCTTCGGTCTAAGTCTTCCGTGCCTCTGGCTCTGTCTGCAACAGGTTTTGTTTTTGTGGAGTTCAGACTACTAGGCTTTCATTCCGTAAGCAATGAAACTATCTAAATTCATAAAAAAAAGAACTGAAATTAGCAACTGAGGTGTAAGGAGGTTGCATCAACTACTGTAAAATGATAGAACTGTTGTGTTTGAGCTGTTAAATGTCATCATGATTGATGGGATGTTGCATTTGTTGTGCGGAGAAATAAGGATAAAAATACATGGCTGAACCATGTACCGGTAGGTGTGAAATTTGTCTTTTAAAGTTGTGCACATGTTATGTTTGATAAATGTTCTCTGAGAGGTTGTCAAGCATAAATAAGAGGATTTGGTCAAGTTTGTGATTAAGAAATTTTTTATACATGTTTTATAAAGTAAGTCAACTTGTTTTGGTTGGGTAAGCCAAAACAAGTTTGTAGGAATTGAATGAGTTAGGCTCTGTTGAAAAACTGTTTCAGCTAGGCAGTTTTAAATTCTTATAAAACCTATCTAAGATGCTTGTTTTAGTTGGTTTATTTTTTTAAAAAATAGTATGATATGCCTTCTACAACATATTAAAAGTTGGTTTATATTGGATGTGCGGTTTGAAAGATAGAAAATCGCAAAGTAACTACTATTGGATGTTGGAGTTCTTTCAATTAATTGATTTTTTGTTGGGCCGCTAATATACTTTTCATTTTTTTCAATCTGGGTCAAAATCAAACCCAAGGACATTAACTTATCTCCCTTGCCGCTGCAACCTACACGTCGTTGCTCCAGACCTCCGGTAACCGCCCTCAAATTTTATTTTGGTTCCGCCACGGGCCAAAATCAAGACCTAAGAACCAGGAAAAAAAAAAAAAAAAGTCCGGTCATTCAAATCGAATACATATCACATACAGATTTAAGGATAAAGCAACAAATCAATCTAATAAGGAGATAAATTGATTGCAAACATAAATCAGTGATGAACCATCCATGAACATCAAATTCATATCCATAAAGATCCGGAGCAGGACAAATGAACCAGCAACCCAGATCCAATTACACGAAATGACCGGCGATGGACATAACAGAACCATCACTAGTTAAGATGCCCCATAAAAATGGAAATATCCATCTTTGTCAGACAGATAGATAACTAAAACAAGAACTGTTGCTTACTACCATAAAAATCCAAATTCAAAACTAAATCAAAACCAGAAGAGTAGGGCTTCAAACTTATACCAAATGAGTCAAACAACTATATAATCAAATAAACTTATTTTGGGAATTCGTAAATAATCTCCAAACAAGTAGTATTAGTGATACCATTATAAAATTCAGGAGAATCATAGTCATAACAAAATGAAACAGAAACAAATGCAAGCATTATGAACGGATGGCCATAGTGAATTCTCTGAACTTGTTTTGCTCTCTTTCTTCTCTATCTTTGGGTCTCCAGTCTCCATTGTTGCTCTGATGATGTGGTCGGTGGAAGTAGGGATCCATCGGAGAACGGATGGCCATAGTGACGAAGATTTATTCTTCAGCCCTGCATGCTTTTGTTGATGTAGTAGAGGCGGAGCTAATTTGTTCCGCGCGCCATCGATCGTCGCCAATGCAATAATAAGTTAAAGTTAGATTTACTCGACCGGGCGATCGAAGAAGTATAATACTATTACCTGGAGTATTCAACTAGAATTCAGCTGCGTTTGTAGTGACGTAAGTAGCGGGACTCCATTAGTCCTTTTCTTTTCATTTTATTTTATTTCTACACTTTAGGAGGGAAGCAAGAAGAGGAATTAGTATGGATTTGGGAAGAAATAAAATAAATTAAAAGGAAAGTTTTTGGATAAAGGATTAAGTATTTACATTTTAGGCTTATCGTTGATGTGCGATAAATCCATGTATATAATTATATTCAACTCATCTACTAAAAATGTTTCCCTAAGAGTAAATAAAACCCTAAATAATTAAAAATATTTAAAGAGAATTGTTGTTTTCATACATAAAAATTGATATTTTTATAAATTTCTTCTCACATAAGTGTGAGATTTATTTACTATTCATGTAAAATGAAACTTGTAAAACTATTTTTATTTATGAAAATATCAATTCTCTATTTAAATAATTTGCATATGATATCGTGTTTGAAAACTAACCGTACTTGTAAATTTTCAAACAAAGACCCATTAAAACAATTAAGATCAGTATAATTTGGCCTAATGTTATTCAGAGGAATTAAGGACGTAAACGAACCGAATCGAGTCGAGTCGAGCTAATTATTGAATTGTTCAAATTAAATTGATAAAATTTATTAAGTATGAAATAAGGTTTGATTGAGACTCGTTTATCTATTAAGTCGAGCATGATTTTCAATTGAACCCGAGCAATTTAAACTTTTTGAGCAAATATGATCCAAGTATCAATAAAAAATTAAAATTTAAAAAGGTTCGAATAATTTATTGAACTTTAAATTTTTGCTCACATTTCAATTGTTTATATTTCGAGTGGAGCGAGTACGAATCAAACTCAAACAGTTTAATTCATTTTACAGAGATTTTTATTAATTCCAACAAAATTTCCTTTTAAATTAAAAACTTACCCGAATCAGAACTTTTCTATTTCTATATTAATGATATATTTAGGAAGTTGTTTCAATTTATTGATTGACATTAGCCCTATAAAAATAGATGGAATATTACTAAGGACTTGGTAAAGATAAATTTGGCACAATTTAGCTTATGTCCCATTTGATAATGTAATTCTTTCATCTACTTTTTCTTTAATTAATCCTTTATTTGATAATGTAACTCTTGGCAGCCAAGTTGAGATAATCATAACAACAAAAAGTAGGCTGCTCAAAATATTTAATTTTTTATTGAATCGGTTGATACCTGTATCGATTTTTTTTATTACCGATTTTTCGGTAATTTAATATTTTTCGGTACCGATAACAGTAAAAAAATTTCTGAATTCGATAAAAATCAAAATATCAAAAATACCAAAATTTATACTCATTAGAATTTTAGAAGGATAAATAGGTAAGAAATTTTCTAAATTCGATAAAAATCAAAATATCGAAAATACCGAAATTTATACTCATTAGAATTTTAGAAGGATAAATAGACCTTGAAAAGTCTCCCAAGTATAGACGATTCCATCATTATTCTGATTGAAGAATATATATATATTATATAAAAAATTATATATATAATTGTTAATATATAAAAAAATTATTTAATTATTATTAATAATTATATATATTATCATACGGTATAACCGAAAATCGAATCGAAAAAATCGATACCTAGGGGTGAACATGGTGCGGTTTGAAACTCAAACCACACCCGAAATTGCTTAGGTGCGGTTAGAAAAATTCAAAACCGCATATGAAACCGCTTATGATTGGTGCGGTGCGGTTTTAAACTGTGTGGTGCAGTTTCAATTCCAAATCCAATTGAAACAACAAAATTTTATTACAGTCATACATTTAAAGACATCAAAATCATGCATCTGAATATCCCCAAAAGGTCAACCCATATTTTTATTTTTTCTTTCCAAAAGGGAACAATATATTGTCTACATAATAGACTCCTATATAACACTTCTCTCCACCATTTATACAAAGAGTCAAAAATATTATAAGTTACTCTACCAACATTTATATTTTATACAGCTTGCAAAGAAATATCATGCACTTATCATACAAACTATAACAAAGACGAGAGAGGGAGGGAGGGAGGGGGGGATAGATAAGAATTTTTACTTTAAATATTTGGTATCACCATGTAGCTCAATTTCATTAATCAGGTAAGATGTTATATTGTATCACAATGTAGTTCTATCCGCCACTGCATACATACACAAACACATGGTGCGGCTTCGGTTTTATGCGTGCGGTTTTGACTAGTAACCAAACCGAAATCGTAAATTTAATTTTTCAACCCACCTAAAATCGCCACATACACCGGAACCATTGGTGCGGTTTATGCAATATTTGGTGCAATTACAATTCTAATTTGGTTCCTTGCTCAGCCCTACTGGTACCGATTTTGTACCGAAACGATACCAATTCTTACTTTTTTGATACTTTTGGATCGATACCGATCCGGTACCGGTTTGGTATTATGCATACCAGATCTATTTTTTACCAATGAACACTCCTAACAAAAAGAGTTGAATGACACCTTTGTCCCTCTAAATTATCACTTACTTTCAAAGTCGTCACTAAAATTATTTTTTGTCAATAAGGTTTCTTAAAGTGATATTCTTTTGACGTTTCCGTTTCCTCTATCCGATTTGACCACAACCCAACCTATTTTGACAAAAAATTTACCCAACCCGACCAGTTTGACTCAATTCTAATTTTAATATTTTAAAATAAAATATTATTCTTAAAAAAAATAATTATATTTAATATTTTAAAATAAAATATATTTTTAAATAATTTGAAAATAATAATATTTTTTCAAAAATGAGTGAAGTTTCATAAAATATAGATACTTTCTTTTTAAAAAATTAATTTTTTTAATTTTTTTATGTAGAAAATTTTTTTCATAAAAAAAGTTAATATCTTTACCATTATTATATATATTCATAATATTAGAATTTTTTAAAAATAAAACTAAAAATTAAAATTAAAATAGAAGAAAGCAGTAAAAGATAAATAAAAATTGATTCAATTTTATTTAAAAAATAAATTCAAAAATTTAGAAAATAATTATTATTTTCAGGGAAAAAATTGGAAAATTTCATTTTTTTAAAAAAAATTAAATTTTTATAAAATATATATTCAAAAAATAAAATTTATTTTCATAAAACAAAATAATTTTTTAAAGATGTGTAAATTTTCATAAAAATAATTAAGATTTAAAAAATTTAACTTTACTTTTTAAAATCTATATTTTATGAACTTTACTCATTTTTGAAAAAAATAAAAGTTTCTAATTTTTTCCTTAAAATAATAATTATTTTAAAAATATTATTTTATTTTAAATATAAAAAATAATTATTTTCAAAAGAATATTTTATTTTAAAGTATTAAAAATATTTATTATTTTCAAATTATTTAAAAAATATTTTTAAAAATATTAAATTAAATTATTATTTAATTTTTTCAAATAATATTTTCTTTTAAAATATTAAAAGTAATAATTATTTTAAAATATTAAATATAATTATTATTTTAAAAATAATATTTTATTTTAAAATATTAAAAATATTTATTTTATTTTAAAATATTAAAAATTAGGGTTGGGTCAAAATATGTCGGATTGTGTCAAAATGCGTCATGTTGGGGTCGAATCGAGTAGAAGGGACGAAAACTCTTAAAAATACTATCTTCGTTCTTAAAAGATTATCGTTTTAGAAGAAAAAATTTGTTTCAAAATGTTTGTTGTTTACAACTTTTAAGGAGAATAAATTATTTACCTTCTTATATTACTCTTATCTTCTCTCATTGTCCCAAAAAATTCTCTTTCTTGTATTAATAGTTTTCAATTTTCCATAAAAGGGTAGTTATGAAATTTCAAACAAATTTGATATTTTCTTAATCCATGTGTCAAACCTTAAACGACAATCTTTTAAGAACGGATGTAGTATCATTTTAAGGACTTAATTGATAAAAATAAATTTTATGAACGACTTTGAAAGTTGGTGACAAATTAGAGTGACAGAAGTTCCATTCAGCCCAACAAAAAGGGAGTGGGAGTTGAAAATTGTCAACTTTAGAATGTTTGAGGAGCCTTGAATGCTTCTATTGTCTTAGCAACCCATTGCATCCAATTCCACTACAACTTGAATCAGAATTGTATTAGCAATGTATGACAGTGGTATGTTTTTACAACAAAAAAAAAAATCAAATTACAAACAAAGATAAGACAATAATCAATAAGCAATTATCCAAGGCCCAAAAAATCTGGACACAAACAGCATATTTCTTGCCAAAAGGCAAAATAAAATTAAATTCTGGAATAACCGAATTTGGTAAGATAACAACCGTACAATGGCATCCAACCTAGTCTTTCAAAATACAGACCCCCAAAAATTTAAAAAATAAAGTCAAATTTATTTAAGAGTGTCTAATCTACAATCTCCGAGCAACCACCACCACTCAGCATAGGAACACAAAGGGCATAGTCTTTGAATTTCAATACCAACCATAATAATACTCGACCAAATTGATAAAACCATATATTAAGCAGTAAACTGGGGCTCCTTCAATCTGCTCTAGACTGGCCAGCTCTAGATGAGAGGATGATGCCGACAATAAGGCCATAAAGAGCCAGAGCTTCAGCGAAAATGAGAATGAGAATCATCCCAACAAAAAGCTTTGGCTGCTGTGCATTGGCTCTGGAAAACACACAAGAATATCAGCATACTTACAGCAACAAAAATTCCAAGTTACCCTTGATATAATTTATAGGAATAAAGGCAAATATTGGAGAATAATTATAGGATATGGCAAACATATCATAAAACTCGGACCATAACCATCAAAAGTAAAATACTCTGGGGGACTATCAGAATTCCAATTCAAGAAAATTAGCAAGTTTGGTCAATAAAAAGATGTTGAAAGATAATTTGGCCCAAGTATGAGGACTGGAACCAGTAACATTGAGGTTATTCCAAAATGCCTCAGCCAATTGTCACACCCAAGAGTAAGAGTAACAGTTATAGCAAACTTTGTTCATATTAGTTGTCAGCCAACACCAGAATCACTTAGCTACGGATCGTCTTATTTATGGCATTTCTTAAGTAGAAAGAATGCATACATAAGCTTGACAGCTTGAGCCTTAGACATGAGATTTTGATATGAGACTTTTTTAATTAAAACTACTACTCCATCCATCATAAAAGAGGAATACTACTTTTCTATTGACTTCTTCTGAAATTATAGTTTTCACATGAAACACTTTGACATAATTTTTTCCAACAATATCTTTTCAATGTTAGATTTAATATTTAAAGTTCAATACTGAGATGATCACAACAAATGATTATTGTAAAGCTGCCTTATGCAAACCTTTATATTCAAAGAAATAAGTTAAAATCAGAGTACTACACTTTGTTTCAGGACATTGGTACTTGGTAGTATTACATACACATTTATGGAGATTATTGTCTTCCTCCTATGCAAAATTCATTTAATGGAGTCTTTTCTTTGTCATACTTTTGTATAGCATATTTTCTTGTTCTTTCTATTGATTACACCTTTTTCTGGCATAAAAACGAATCAGGACTTAACGTTTTCTTTATTACGATGGACCACCAAACTTGGTGTGCGCACTAGATAAACCACCGCGTGCATGTCACATACACCATATAATCTCATAGTATAGAATTCAAGACCTATATCAGTAGGCTCACTACAGATTGAGCAAAAGGCAATGTTCTAAAAATCCCCGCCTAGGTCCCGCCTAGGCGCTAGGCCCCCTAGCACCTAGCCTAGGCCCAAGGCGGCAAAAATATCTCTTCAAAAAATTAGGCGGAGCTTAGGTGGGGTCTAAACGGAGAGGTTTTTTTTTTAATTTTAATAACTATCCAAACTAAATCTTGATATATTTATTTTTCTAATAATTTACCATATTCATAATACAGGTTGTAGCATATCAAATCACAACAAGAAGTGAACAATATCAAGTCAAAATGAATAATTTTATTATAGTTGTAAATTTTTGAACTTGTACCAACTTCAAATTATATAAATGATGATACATTTTATTTCAATATAATTTTTAAATTTATGTTTAGTTTTCTTAAATTTTAATATTGAATTGAATTCTTGAAATTTTAAATTTTATTATTTAATAAAAATCTTATTTATGAATAAAACTAATACGTTAAAGATATGTTTGAACTTTCAACAATTGAATGTTTGTGTTTGAATTTTGACATTGACAATATGGATATATGTTTGAACTTTAAGTAAAGGCCTTTATTACCTTTATTATAAATTGTTTTGCTTTATATTATTGTTTTGTTTGGATATATGAAAGAGAAAATAAAATTGGCTTAAAATAAAAAATTCCGCCTAGGCCCCCGGCCTTCTGCCTCCCGCCTAGCGCCTTTTAGAACATTGGCAAAAGGTTTAACATGTCTTAACAATTTAACAATAGTGTTAAAAGTGTGTGTATATATCTGGACATGTATTTGTAGAGTGATAAGTGAATCATCAATATCGATATCTAGTACATAGCTCGAGTGAAAAAACTCATCGTACAACTTAAAACTTAGAACTATATGAGAATCCAGGGGTTCCACACAATAGTGCAATATTACAAAATCAAAAAGCAGTCTTTCTTCCGACAATTTATGGAATTTATACAAGCCAGTTATGTAGCATTGTTAAGTAAGTAGCAGTTGCAATCTTTAAAATTCAATAAAAAAATAAAAACTCTCAAACCAAGCAATGCCATATCTTAAAACAATAAATAATCAAATATTGATACTCAAACATGATGATAATCAGTAAAGAAAAGTAGATACAACTGGGATCAAATAATTTATAATCTTATCCGATCTATAAGCAAAAAAGCATATCCTTTAAAGAATCAAGCTATAAAAAGTATCAATGTTTCTACAAAACCACATTAATATATATATATATATATATATATATATATATATATATATATATATATATACACGGATAGCAAAAGATAGAAGAGTACCTAACACCGGCATCACCAACAATTCCAATAGCCATACCAGCAGAAAGACCAGCGAGTCCACAAGCAAGACCAGAAGAAAGGTGAGCGTAACCATCAAAAAGATAATAAGATTTAGCCTTGGGGTTAATTCCGGTACTTATAATGACAGCAATAATCAAACCGTAAATACCCAAAACTCCGGCCATAACTACCGGCACAATTGACTTCATCACCAGCTCCGGCCTCATCACTCCCATAGACGCAACTCCCACTCCGCTCTTGGCTGTCCCATAAGCAGCCCCCATACCTACAACAACAAAGAACCATACCTATTATAATCAAGCAATAATTTATATCTCAAATTCTAGATCTATATAGACAGTGTGATCGAAAATAGGATTTGGATTTAGATTACAGGAGAAGACTAAGGCAGCTGCAGCCCCAAGGAAGCCGAAGAACGGTGCCGTTTCATCTCCGCTGAAGGTAGAAGACATGATTAGATGATTGTTAATGCTTTAGATCTGCAGAGAAATAAAGTGATCGGATTGGATTGGATCGGATCTGAGAAATTTATTTTGATATCCACTCCGCAGGGAGAAAATTGTCGATCGATTGGCCTCCTTTCGGTATCTGTCCTAATCTCCGCGATATAAAAATCAATGGCTGAGATTCGAGTACACCGACTGTTTTACCCTCGGACTTTCATTTTAGCTAGTCTGTTAAAATCTATCAAGTCCGTGTAACCCCCCTCCCCCTTCCTTTCTCAAAGTAAGAAGATGTCACGCACAAAGTACAATAAATATATTTTTATAAATAGAAAAAGCTTCACATTAACATAATTTTTACTTCTAAAATTAAATGTCAAAATAGGGTTAAAACATCCATCTATAAAATATTAAAAAAATAGAACAATTACATTTTCAAAATTAGCGAGACTATATATAAACTACGAACACTATTAAATTGAACAAGTATAATTAAAAGATTCCAACAAGATGAAAGTTGAATCACGTGTGTGTATAAGATGACAATTTTATATTGAGTTCAAATATAAATAGTCAAATATTAACAAATACACCAATATCTGATGTGTGTGAATCAAATCGGATAGTACGAACGACGCATACGTCATTAATCCACCAAACAAACAAATCAAATCAAAAATTGTGTCGACACATACGTATCATGAACAACCATATCAAATGGTCAAAACTCACCCAGTGTGACGCTCCCAAAATAGGTATACGCCATCCATCTTGGGTCGCCAGATACATGGTATAAAATTCAAATACAAACTTAAATATACAACATGAGCTGTGAGTTTTAATACAAATATTATCTTCTAGACATTATTCAAACTCAAAAATTCTTATATATATACTGTGAGTTACAATACAAATATTGTTACGTATATAATACGACAATATTCATATTTAAATTATTACAATGCCATATAAAGTACAGTAGCAAATATATCAAGTCCCCAGAAGGACACGAGGAAGATATATGTTCTCCTCATTCTAATGGAGTGCACCTTTGGACTTCCAAATTCGATCCACCTCACCCTATTGTTGTTCACCAAAATTAAATATCCAATGATGTATAAAATGTCACACACATTTTAAGTTCTCAGTACGATTATTATGTCACACCGTTTCATAATTTGATTAGGCTCATGACTAATTCAGTATCACCACTTTATACCTATGTTCTCTCCGCTAGCTAGTCAAATTTACCCTTTTATTACACGAAAGGGGTGGTGAAGTAAAAAAGGGAGAGCTCAACTAAATTTCGAAAAAAAATATTATGACTAAGATAATGCATAACAAATTATCGTTAATCTTCACCACTATAACAACTGATAGAATATAATAGACAACAAATTTTAGATCAACAACTGCAGCGGAATAAGCAATCCATTAGAAGAGTCAAGTAGAACATAATGTATACTATCTCCTCTAGATTAAAAGTTCATCGTTAATATTTCATTCCTGTAATACTCATCAACAGTTATTTGCTATACTCAAGACAAAGAGAACTCTCATCACCTGTCTTCACCTGAACCACCACAGATTATAATTAAATCACAATTCATATTTATAATCAAGTAAATCAAATTCAACTTTGCACCTACACAGCCAAAAGATATACAACTGAAAAACCAATAACCAACAGTCAATCTTTTCACTACAGGCCAAAGATATACAACTATAAAATCAATAACCAACAGTCCATCTTTGCACTACGGGCCAAAGATATACAACTGTAAAACCAATAATGCTGAGACTCAGCTTAATAGTATCACGATCACGAATTATCCATGCACTACGGGCCAAGGATATTTGTGTTTTCAATTACGGTCATGCTTATACCGAATAATCCCTGGTCATAATCATAGCAAGTCCATCTATGCACTACGGGCCAAAGATGACTTTTACAACATCATTTGTAACATTACGATCATGATTATACCGAATAATCCCTACTGAGACGCCCCCAAAATAGGTATACATCACCCATCTTGAGTCGCCAAATACATGGTACATAAATCAAATACAACATAATTATACAACTGTCTTGTAAAATACGATAAAATATAAACTAAGAGTTTAAACAAGAATATTGCCTTCTAGACAATATCCATTCTCAATGGAGTCCTCATGATGAGCGATATACAAACTCAAATTCAGTCCTCATTACATTTATTATCATATTATTTAACAGAATAGTGAGGACTACTAATACTATCATCTGGACCATCACTCCGTCCCCCAACTAGTCCCTGCTACGTTCTTATTTCACGTTAGAAAACGGTGAAAGAAAGGGTGAGCTCAACTAACCCAAAGAAGAAATATTATGACTAAGATAATGCAGGATAAATTATCATTAGCCTTCAACAATGTTAAACCGATAAAATACAATAGACAACAAGTTTAATCTATGTTTGAATAAGCAATCCATTAAAAGAGTCAAGAGAGAATAAAATCTACTATCTTTTATGATTTAAAAGGGTTTTCACCGTTTTTATCTACGGGACTCAAATTTTAATAAATTATCCACATCATCGAATCACCTCGCACTACTACCGAGGATATTCTTTAGTGGTCACGACCATAAATTATCCATGCACTACGGGCCAAAGATATTCGTGTGTTCATCAATGGTCATGATCATGCCAACAACTATCCATCAATGCACTACGGGCCAATGAGGACTTCTATCACATCATTTGTAACATTACAGTCATGATTATACCGAATAATCCCTCGTCATAATCATACTAAGTCCATCTATGCACTACAGGCCACAAATGACTTTCAAAAATATAAACATGAGGATGATGACAATGATATAAGAATTCAATAAAACAAGTTCACGAATTAATTTGTCCAGGAACCAATAACGTCCAAATTGTCAACATGATACTTCTTTGTAAAGTAAAATTTAAGAATGCTCAGAAGAATATTTCCATGAAATGATACTGGATGAAGCGCAAATATTAAAGATATTCCACTAATTTCATGGAGTATAGAAGTCAAAACTTTAACCATTGAGTATAATAAAGAATGGAATAACAATGAAATCACCATGCATGCGGTTGCTTGATGTAAAAGTTATTCTAATGTAATAATAAATACTGAAAAAATAAATAATGGAACCAGTCGTGAAATTCACCATGACAGAAATTCCGACGAGAATATTAAATGCGGAATAATAAATAATGGAACCAGTCGTGTGAAATTATTAATGCATGTGATATTCAAATGAGAATATTAAATGCGGAATAATAAATAATGGAACCGTGTCGGGTGAAATTCACAATTAAGCGAGGATATTTAAACAGAATAATAAAAAACGGAATAATAAAAGAATTTCACCAAGTATGCAGACTTCGCATAAACAAAGTTATTTCAACATAATAATAAAGAATGGAATAATGAAGAAGATCACCAAGTATTGGGTAAACCAGCATATCTGAGTCATTCCACCAAGTATAGGGTAAACTGTGTATATACAAAGTTATTCCAATGTAATAATAAAGAATAGAATAACATAAGGATTTCACCAAGTATAGGGTATGCTGCGTATACAACTTATGTATAGGGTATGCCACTTTTACAGATTATTCCAACAGAATAAATAAGAATGGAATAAGAGAAGTTCTCTTCATGAATAAGAAAGAATAACACCCCTTACCGTAAAAAAAATTGAATATAGAAGTAGTGAAGTAGCAGAATACTCTTCTTCTTTCTCTCTATAATTTCTCTCTCTAGAGTTTCAGTGGATTCGTAAGAAATAATGAAGGAATGAGCTTCTATTTATAGAAAAACTGAGAGTGGCTCTTGGTCTTAACGAAGGGTCAAAATGACTCTTGGTAATATTGAAGAGACAACTACTATTTGCGAAAGGGTAACTCTTGGAACACCGAAGAGGCAAATAACTCTTGGTAATATTGAAGGGACAACTACTATTTACGAAGGGACAATTAACTCTTGGTAATATTGAAGGGACAAGTTACTATTAAGACTTTATATTGATTTACTATTATAATTTCAACCAACTATCGGAAAAATTTAAGACATCTCTCTCATGGAATAATATTGTACCCAAATATACGAATGCACAATAATAGAGTGAATAAGTAGAAGGGTGACTAGTAACTCATGAATAGTAACTCGTGAATAGTAACTTGCGAATAGTAACTCAATTGAATAATATAACCTCCAGACATCAATTATCAAAAATAATCCCAACACAATTAAACTATCAAATTCATCTTTAATCAACACGAACATATCCATCATTAATATCATAACTCACAATATTTAACAACCAGGTTGTTTCCAGGAAAGAGGGGGCTTTCCAATAAGGATTTCTCCATGTTGGCACGCAATTAGGTGACCAAACTTCTCTTTAATAAAACTTCTAGACATTGTAAATATTGCAATTTAATAGTATGAATAACTTTGTCGTCTCCATTATTGATTTAATAAAATAACATATTATGCACATAATACTGTGACAATAATTGAATCAATAATATGAGAGATATGATGCAGCAATTACTGTAGTAATAATGCAGTATAACTGAGTGACTTATCACGTAAGCATCAATAATCAATATTGTGCGCTACTTATGCGAACCACGCCAGACATATACTTTTACTACTGGGTAGTTAGTTCAAAGATAATTCGTAAAAACCCCGCCGTTATTTCCATAAAATATTTTTGTCGTTTCCTAACTACGACAATTCTTCCGTTGTGGGGTCCACCAATGATTATGCCGTCGTACGAATATTCCCCGACAAAAAGAATATTCTCCGACCAATCGAATATTATACGACAACTTGCATACTTTGAAAAATTTATAAATATTACCCACAACTATAACATTATATCAAATCCACACCCTAATAAAAAATATTTTGAGAAATTTAAATCTTTATTCATAAAATCTGGGTCTCACAATGATCTCCCCTTATGAAATTTCGCCTCGAAATTTACGTGACGCACACGGTATCTTACGAACCGATGAGGGACACTTCGTCGATTCTAACTCTTGAGGTATAACCTTTAAGCGTAGAATATATTCCGAGATTTTAACAGTACATCTTCATACGTTAAATCATCTCTTTATCTCGTCCGGGTTCTAAATTAATAATGTGGTTCGGGTCGTCCACATATTTACGTAACATCTATACGTTAAAAACGTTATGAACACGCGACATATTTGGCAGTAAAACGAGTCTATGTGCCATAGTTCTTACTCGATCAAGGATTTCAAATGGGCCAATTAAATCAAGGGTTGATATTTCCTCTCTTCATCGATTTTTGCTTCTAGAATAACGCCATCTTGAACCTTCTTCTTCACATTCATCAGCTCTGAGTATGTAGCTTGCATGGCTTTAATTTTATCGATTAAAGTCGATTCTACTCGTATATTCGTTATTTTCACGTGGGTCCCTAGAGTCTTTAACTCCATCTTCATCATTTGTAAGTTATACGAAATGAGTCTTTGTGTTAACACCATCGCACTCATAAACGCATACGATCTTCTACTCAACACGTCAGCTACCACGTTCGCTCTTCCACGATGATATTAAATGTTACGATCGTAATCTTCAACAGCTCGAGCCAACGTCTTTGGCACATTATACGATCGTTTTAGGTAGAGGAAAATATTTGAGGGTTTAAGAAATGGGTTTTGTACTGGGGTCAATACAAAATTTGATTTCATGTTCTAAGGGTAGGCTAGGAAGTCTTCAAGAATACGTCAAGAAATTTATTAACGATACCAACTGTGACTTCTATCCCTTAACCTGGATAGCACCTCACAATGATACCTATCAACTTGTCATCTTTATTCACGATGTCGCCTACGTTCTGAGAAAGTAAAAGCGGTAGCATTCCACACAAGGAAGTCAACAACGAAAGGATCGGGGCTCTTTACTTATGGCTTGATATAACAATGATTAACTTTAGTGGTTTGGTTACTTTGAATTCGCATAACAGGTTGGTTATGAATATAAAAGCTAACAACCTTACTAAAAGCATGATGAGTAGTTAACCAATCGATTCCTAAGATCACATCAAAGGAAAATATTTTCAAAGAGATAAGATCGACAGGTAACGTGAAAATGTCGATTTGAATCAACAAGATTTATAAGCGATTGGGAGGTAACGAAGGCTCCTACTAACGAAGTTTCAACCAATAAGTCAAAGTCTAACTTCTCCGAGTCAAATTTAAACGTTGAGCAGCAAAGCAAGAGAGATAAAATAATAGGTAGAATCGGTATCTTATAAGGCACTGGACTTCGTAAGAATTTATAATTAACTAACTCGTGCTTAACTTCGTTCGGGTTACTCGCTTTTTGAGAAGTCACAAAAAACGCTTTCCCTTGAACTACCGGTTTTGTCTTTTCTAGAACGGTCTTTAGTGCCTCCATTCTAGCTGAACTTGTCTTTGGTGAACGACAAAATCGGGCTAGGTGACCTTCTTTTCCACAATTATAACATGCTTTGGACGGCATCGCGCAGTTTGGACTGATATGTCCCTTTCCTCTGCATTTGAAACATATGATAGGTGGTTGTTCTCCATCCTTAACAACGGTTGTTGGTGCTGACGTCTTTCCATCATTGTTGAATTTCCTCTTCTTGAAATGCCCATTCTTATTGTTTTGGCCGTGATTACCACCGAAGTGGTTACCATTTCTGGCATGCTGATTCCCTCCACGCTTATCGTCACTGCTTCGATGACTGCTATTACTGGTATTATCATTTTGTCGGTTGCTCTCTTTTGGTTGGGTTGACTCATTATCGCGCTCCAATAACTGAGCCCTATTAACAACATCTGAATACAAACACAGTTTATGAGAGATCAGATATTGACGTATCTCAGGTTTTAAACCTCTTAAAAACATTCGCGTCATTCTCTCCTCATTATCAACCAAATGGGACATAAACCGGGATAACTTGGCAAACTTGGCTTCGTACTGCGATACAGTCATGTTGTTTTGTTCCAGCTTGATGAACTCTACCTCTTTCATGTGACGAATACTTTCGGGAAAGTACTTGTCGTTGAACAGTTCCTGGAACTTCTCCCAAGACATCTTCAATGCGGCAAGTTGAGTACGTTTTACAGATTCCCACCAGTAATCTGCCTCTGCACGCAACATGAAGGTGGTAAAGGGAACCTTTTGTTCCTCGGAGCATCCCAAGACATCAAATATCTTATTGATCTGTTTAATCCACGTCTTCGCCTTAAGTGGTTTTGGCTCTCCAAAAAACTCCGGTAGTCCCAGTTCCTTAAACTGCTTGGCGGTGACCGTCCGAGAGTTGCCAGTATTTTCACCTGCATTTTGGACAGGAGCCGCTCTTGCCTGATGTTGCATGAATTGCATGAAACCTCTAAACATTCCATCGTTCATCATTTGGTCAGTGTTGTTGTTTGCCTGAGGAATGTCGCCTTCCTGATGCACATTATCCTGATTATTGATTTGTGGAGACTCAACGGTCTCCTGTGCTCCATTGATGTTCTCAACATTCTCGGATGCCATTTTCAAATACTGCCACAAAACAAGGATTAGATAACATGTCACATATTATCCCTATACTATGCCCGACCAATTAAATAACAAATAAACTTAGGTAGGTCATACTAGCGAAGGAATTTCCCGTCTCTCCCCTCCTAGTTCTTGTCTCACATCTTAGTCAGGGATCATATCCCTAAGCTTTGATACCAACTGAGACGCCCCCAAAATAGGTATACATCACCCATCTTGAGTCGCCAAATACATGGTACATAAATCAAATATAACATAATTATACAACTGTCGTGTAAAATACGACAAAATATAAACTGAGAGTTTAAACAAGAATATTGCCTTCTAGACAATATCCATTCTCAATGGAGTCCTCATAGACAGTATACAAACTCAAATTCAGTCCTAATTACATTTATTATCATATTATTTAACTGAATAGTGAGGACTACTAATACTATCATCCGGACCATCACTCCCGTCCCCAACTAGTCCTGCTACGTTCTCATTTCACGAAGAAAACGGTGAAAGAAAAAGGGTGAGCTCAACTAACCCAGTAAGAAATATTATGACTAAGATAATGCAGGATAAATTATCATTAGCCTTCAACAATGTTAAACTGATAAAATACAATAGACAACAAGTTTAACTGCAGCGGAATAAGCAATCCATTAAAAGAGTCAAGTAGAGAATAAAATCTACTATCTTTTATGATTTAAAAGGTTTTTCACCGTTTTTATCTCTGGGACTCAGCTTAATAAATTATCCACATCATCGAATCACCCCTGCACTACGGCCAAGGATATTCTTTAGGGTCACGACCATAAATTATCCATGCACTACGGGCCAAGGATATTCGTGTGTTCATCAATGGTCATGATCATGCCAACAACTGTCCATCAATGCACTACGGGCCAATGAGGACTTCTATCACATCATTTGTAACATTACGGTCATGATTATACCGAATAATCTCTCGTCATAATCATACCAAGTCCATCTATGCACTACAGGCCACAGATGACTTTCAAAAATATAAACATGAGGATGATGACAATGATATAAGAATTCAATAAAACAAGTTCACGAATTAATTTGTCCAGGAACCAATAACGTTCAAATTGTCAACATGATACTTCTTTGTAAAGTAAAATTTAAGAATGCTCGGAAGAATATTTCCATGAAATGATCTTTGGATGAAGCCTTAAATATTAAAGATATTCCACCGATTTCATGGAGTATAGAAGTCAAAACTTTAACTTATTTGAGTATAATAAAGAATGGAATAACAACAGAAATCACCACGCATGCGGTGCTTGATGTAGACGGAGTTATTCCAATGAGAATAATAAATACGAAATAATAAATAATAGAACTGTGTCGGTGAAATTCACATGCAATGAGGATATTCCGGCGAGAATATTAAATGCGGAATAATAAATAATGGAACGAGTGTCGTGAAATTCACAGAAGGATATTAAATGAGAATATTAAATGCGAAATAATAAATAATGGAACCAGTCGAGGTGAAATTCACACAAGCGAGGATATTTCGACAGAATAATAAAGAACGGGATAATAAAAAGAATTTCACCAAGTATGCGGTGCTTCGCATAAACAAAGTTATTCAACATAATAATAAAGAATGGAATAATGAAGAAGATCACCAAGTATTGGGTAAACCGCATATACAAGTCATTCCACCAAGTATAGGGTAAACTGCACATACAGGTTATTCCAACTGAATAATAAAGAATAGAATAACATAAGGATTTCACTAAGTATAGGGTATGTCGCGTATACAAGTTATGTATAAGGTATGCCACTTTTACAGGTTATTCCAACAGAATAAATAAGAATGGAATAACAGAAGTTCTCTTCATGAATAAGAAAGAATAACACCACTACCAAGTAAAAGAAACTGGATATAGAAGTAGTGAAGTAGCGAGAATACTCTTTCTTTCTCTCTCTATAATTTTCTCTACAGAGTTTTCATTGAATTCGTAAGAAATAATGAAGGAATGAGCTTCTATTTATAGAAAAACTGAGAGTGGCTCTTGGTCTTAACGAAGGGTCAAAATGACTCTTGGTAATATTAAAGAGACAACTACTATTTGCGAAGGGGTAACTCTTGGAACATCGAAGAGGCAAATAACTCTTGGTAATATTGAAGGGACAACTACTATTTACGAAGGGGCAATTAACTCTTGGTAATATTGAAGGGACAAGTTACTATTAAGACTTTAAATCAACGATCCATATTGATTTACTATTATAATTTCAACCAACGGTCAGAAAAATTAGCACATCTCCTCATGGAATAATATTGTACCCAAATACCCGAATGCACAATAATAGAGTGAATAGTAATCGGGTGAATAGTAACTCATGAATAGTAACTCGTGAATAGTAACTTATGAATAGTAACTCGTGAATAGTAACTCATGAATAGTAACTCGTGAATAGTAATTCGTGAATAGTAACTCGTGAATAGTAACTTGCGAATAGTAACTCAATTGAATAATATAACCTCCAGACAACAATTATCACAAATAATCCCAACACAATGAAACTATCAAATTCATCTTTAATCAACACGAACATATCCATCATTAATATTATAACTCACAATATTTAACAACTAGATTGTTTTCAGGAAAGAGGGGGATTTCCAATAAGAATTTCTCCCTATTGGAGCGCAATTAGGTGACCAAACCTCTCCTTGACAAAACTTCTAGACATTATAAATATTGCAATTTAATAATATGAATAACTTTGTCGACTCCATTATTGATTTAATAAAATAACATATTATGCACACGATCTTTGTGACAATAATTGAATCAATAATATGAGAGATATGATGCAAAGAATTATCACTGAGAAAATAATGCAAAGATATAACCGGTGACTTATCACGTAAGCATCGATAATCAATACCTGGTGTTACTTATGCAACCACACGCGTATCGCATACTTTTACTATAGGGTAGTTCAACAAGATGATAACAGAAAACCCAGCCGTTATTTCTATAAAATATTTTTGTCATTTCCTAACTACGACAATTCTTCCGTTGTGGGGTCCACCAATGATTATGCCGTCGTACGAATATTTCCCGATAAAAAGAATATTCCCCGACCAATCGAATATTATACGACAACTTGCATACTTTACAAAATTTATAAATATTACTCACAACTATAACATTATATCAAATCCACACCCTAATAAAAAATATTTCGAAAAATTTAAATCTTTATTCATAAAATTTGGGGTCTCACACCTGGTCATAATCATACCAAGTCCATCTATGCACTACGGGCCAAATATTACTTTTACCACATCATTTGTAACATTACGGTCATGATTATACCGAATAATCCCTGGTCATAATTATACCAAGTCCATCTATGCACTACTGGCCATAGATGACTTTCAACACAATATAAGCATGAGAATGATGATAATGATATAAAGAATCAATCAAAGAGATAAAGGATAAATATTAAAGACTTTAACAATATAATTTATCCAAAATTCAATAATATCCAAATTGTCAACATGATCACCAATTGTGGAGTAAAATTCAAGAATAATATTATATCAAAAATAATTTGAATAATATTTCAACAAATATTTAACGAAGATAATAACATTAATCATTATATTATAACCTCCATTTAATATTATTCATTATATAATAATATTAAATTCATTTACTAATATTATTAAACTCCATTTAATATTAACAATTCATCATTCCTCTTTTAAACTCTATTTAATATTATTCATTATATAATAACATTAAATTTATTTACTAATATTATTAATCATAAATCAATGTGTTAATAACACCTTAATCTAAATATTATCAATCACTTAATAATCTCATAATCTAATATTATTAATATTACAACAATATTTTAATTATTTCTTAAACTTATAAATAATTTATTTTAATTGTTTACACTTTACTAATTAATGTATTTAATCATCCTAAAATGCCAAACTCATAAGATTTCATCACCAATAACCAAAACCCTCATAAAAAAATCTGCATATACCTTATATAGGATTCTCAAGCCATAAAATCTTATTTTCCAATTTTTTTACTTCACATAACATATTTAATTCATTTACTCATAACTAGTCCATTTTTATGAAAAATACCAAATCAGTACAAACAAATTTTCTTTTCTAGAATTTAGCAGGATATAGTCCCATAGTGAACATATATTTTTCTCGGAATTTTTAAAATTCATTTACTATTTTTCATATGGCCAAAACTGCAGAATATTTAGACATTTATCATAAATTGTACGTTTGTCCAAAAATTCCAAAATTTACAGAGTATACTTCTGTTATATACATGTACTCCCAATAAAAATTTAACCAATTTTGGAGTTAACTACAAGGAGTTGTAAGGGTTTACTTTTAAAATAGTTTTTTTCCATAAAATTCATAACTCCTAATCTATACATCCAAAAATCGCTATTTTTGGACACAATCTAGAAAATTCATCAAATTATCATTTCAAATTTTTCCAGAATTTTTGAAGGTTAGAAAAATTACGAAACTGAAAAATATAACAACCCTTACAATCCCTTACCTCAAAAGAGCAGTACTTCTGACTGGAATATCGGATGTAAAGTCGAAGGAAACTTGCACTGAATAGCAACTCTCAAAGTATCTACATACTCACAAAAATATACTCGACAATATAGATAGAAAGAAAACTTGTTTCTGGTGTGATTTTCAATTCTAACTTAAGCGCCTATTTATAGGAAAATGCTTGAACGCCAAAGGAGACTAAATAATAAAATAATATTTTTTTTTCTTACGCATGCTTCCTTGACCCAAATATTAGCCACCACAAGTGGGGCCCACCAAAAATCAGCCACCTTCCACAACAACCAAAAGTGGGTCCCACCTAATTTTAATAAAAATTATTTTATTTTTTGAAACTTCAGTAATTCATAATAAATAGCCCTTTTATCAAAAAAATATGAATTTTATGTTCATTCCACACTTAAATCTAATTCTCTACAACTTTGTAGCTTTAAGTTTTTCCAAATTCGCATGTAAAATATCAAGAAATCCACAAAACGGATGATTTTTAAAACCTTTTAAAATTTATAACAAATCATTCATTAATTTTTAACGGTTCAAAATTTGTGGACATATACTCAACTTATATATGTATAACATATCCAAAAATCACAACGATCCAACGGTCGGATTAAAATTATAACTCGCGCAATAGAGCTTTAAGAACACTGATTTGATTTTTTAATGTCGCCATTCCGACAAAATACTGATAAAATACCTCAACACTAATTCCTTCATTTATAACCACATAAATAAATCTATCATTTATATCCACATCAAACAAATATTTTCTTATCATATAAATCAATAAATAATTATTCACAAATAATATTACAGAATCACAATAATGACAACCAGACAGTTCCCAAGAAAGAGGGGGCTTACCGATAAGGATTTCTCCTTACTGGCGCGCAATTAGGTGACCAAACCTCTCTTTGACAGAACTTTCTAGACATTGCCAATAATGCTATCTAATAATATTATTCAAATAATATGATTATTGATCTGATAATGAAAAATACTGTGCTGTGACAATTATTGAAACAACAATAATATAAAATATCAACGCAAAAATTATTGAACCAATAAAATTAAATATTGAAAGAATTTTTGTAAAAATTATTGAGTAAAGGCCTTCATAATACGTAAGAATCAATAATTCAAAAATCTTTGTAATACAATCACAGGTGTCTTCTTTCATGAACCAACGCGTACATCGTATTTTAACCACCGGGTAATCCAACATTGTTAATAAATAATATTTACGCCAGTATTTTTATAAAACTCGAACTTGTCGTTTTCTTCATCCAACGCTTATTACATTATGGGCCCCTAAATGGGGTTTTACCGCCGCATGCGAATATTCCCAACGTAAATGAGTATTTTATAACCACTTGCGTATTTTGAAAATTTTATATATATCACCCTTAACTTTAAACTTTTATCAATTTAACTATTTACTAAATAAAAAAATTGAATAATTTTATTTCATAAAATTCGAGATCTCACACCAAGAGCATACAAAAGGATACGATGCGATTTTTAGCAAAAAAAAAAAGATACGATGTGGACTGATCACCGCCACGACCGATGTCATGCCTCGGTGTCAAAAGGATATGTATGTGGTACCACACAAGTGGTTAGCTCAAATATACACTAAGGATCGAACTACAAAATATAAGGTAAAATGGGTTAAAATCAAAAGGCTTACACACAGCCGGCCCTGGGCCAGGGCTACCAAAGCTACAGTCTATGGACCAAAGCTGAGGAGGGCCCAAATTTTTAAAATGATGTATATATGTTTATTAAAAAAAAAATAAAAATTGCCGCCTATACATGTTAATGAAAATGGAAGCCAACCAATCTAATCAGTATTTATATACTAAATCTCAAGAAGAAACGCACCGAGTAAGGAAGTCTCATATTAATTATAAAATATAATATAAAATAAATCAATAAATATGGGGAATCAAAATAAACTCTTAGCCATAAAAAGAAGGAAAAACCCTTCGACCCTCTAAGTTCAAAACGCAACGCAACCAATTTTTTTTCCGGTGATTCTCCTCTTCTCCAACAAAATTAAAAAATAAATTATCTACTAGCTAGACCAGTGTCTTTCTTTGAGGGTAATTTTTTTTAAAGATACATATAGAATCTAGATATACAAATTTTGTAAATTGTAATATATATCTTTGTTAACTTTTTCTTATTTATTATTTGATTCAACAGAAAATTTGGTTGGGATTCTTATTCTTCGTTTTTTAATGCAATGTTTACAATTCGGGGTACTCTTTTTCTTTTGTTTAGGGTTTTGTCCTATTAAATTTTTTCCAAACAAGTTTTTGAACGAGGCTCTAAAGTGTTCTTACTTATCTTTTGTAAATTCTCATAATTTTAATAAAATTAATTAGTTGATAATTTATTTATTTTTTTATTTAATTTGTATAAAGGGGTACATTTAAAATTTTTTGCCCTGGACCTTACAAAATCCATGACCGACTCTGGGCTTACATATAGTTAACTATCACACTAACAATCTAAATTCTCACGAATGTGAACAAAAATATACGAAAAAGAATACAAACCAATAAAATCTCAAAAACATAACTTTCCAAATGATGAAATATTACATAACTGATATACTGAATATAACTATAATCAAGAAACGAAGTACAAAATTTGTATCTTAATATAGTACTAAAATAATTCACCAAAGCCAAAATCCGCTATACTTCAACTGATCTATATAATATATTTTATAAAATTAAATTATAAAATTTATATATTTTATTTTTATAAATTTAATAGCTTTAATATTAGTTCATATACCTTCTAGAGTTAGGAATACGTTATGTGTATTCTGTAATACAAAAATATCATTTTAATTTAGTATAATTAATGTTATAATAATATAAATGTAATTTTATTAATTCTTAAAACTCGTGTGCATTAATACAAAGTCACTATTCAAACATGAACCTATTTTGTCTATATAAAATTATAGTTTGGGTTAAAACTATATTATATTATATTATAATAATTAACTACTCATTTGAATTAGAAATTCTCCCGCCCCCGATCTGGAATCCATTCACAAATTCAGTGTCGTACTATATATATGTGTGTAGGATTAATACATAACAAACGTTGTAAAAAAAAGTCTAATCTTACAACACATCGCGACCCTCCATTCGACAATCAAACGGTTAAATAGTGAGATCGTTCGCAATTTAGTTTTCAGTATTCCGCAGTTTAGTATTGTGGATGAGACAAATGTCCAAAATACCCTTCTAGTAAAAGTTACACTTTTTAAAAAATATTGTCCGCAGTATTAACATGCGGACGCTAAGTTAGGCTACACAGTATGAAATTGCGGATGCCAAATAACTTCGGTGCAAATGAATTCGAGACTGAGACTATTACTTTGGGCTATCAAAAATTCTTTCGAGAGAAGGATTTGGCTATCGAAATTTTTTTCGGGAGAATGATTCGGCTATCGAAAATTTCTTCGGGAGTGAGGGATCGAATTATTAGATCATAGTCTTATTCTATTTTAACTTTTTGCGGATCCAAAGTACTTCCTTCCGTTAATTTCTCAATTGTTTCCAAAAAAAATGGGTGAGTGTATATAGAGAGATACTACAATTACTTGAGAATGACAAGAAGAGAGAATCAATGAAGGAAATCGATCTTTTGGGAGAGTTGAAAAAAAAAATTTGAATTTGACATCTACACGAAAAACATTTGGTCGTACCTAGCGTCAGCAGTTTAATACTGCAAACGAGAGACATTTATAAGGAGGGTATTTTGGTCATTTATCCCGTCCGCAGTATTAGACTGCGGAATACTGAAAACTAAACTACGGACGAAAGTTTTATTAAACCATTCAATCTTAACGTGAAGAATCACGATGTGCTGTAAGATTAAATTCTTTTTTACAACGTTTGCTATGGATCGGTCCCTATATATATATATATATATATATATATATATATATATTACACACAAACATCGCAATTTTGACATATAAACCAACTCAGATGCTTAGTTACAAACCAGTACTAAGCAACACACTAGATTAATCAAATGGCATTACGGACCGCTAGAATCTCTATTGCAATCAGAATAACAATAACAATAACAAAAAATATACAACGTATATATTGAATTTAAAACAGAACCAATAATTACATTCGTAAAATAAGATTATACTGACTTAATTTTAATAATTTTGTTCTCAGTCTTTTAATTTTCGACTCCTTTAATCTCTCTTTTTTGCCTCTCCTTTTTCTTTGCTTACTGCAGTAGTCTTAGAGAAACCATAACTTAATAGATTAAGGTTACGCTTATTATAATTTGTGACAAACCCAAATTTAAATAGTTAGAAATTAATTTGACGCAATGATTATTATTTTTATTATTTTCCGAATATTACAGTCATCCTACTTAATATGGATCACTTCCTTCCCCCACGCCCACCCCCCCACCCCCACCCCACCCCACCCCACCCCCACCCCCCATATATATATATATATATGTAAAGAATTTTTAAAAAAAATGCTTTAAATATATTATTATTTTATGCATTCTATAAAAATAAAATATCAACACAACCTCATATTTTAATATTTAGTTTCATAACAACATCTAGTTATTAATAACAAATTAGTTAAAGAATTTTGGAATATGAAGTAAGCTAAAATAAATAAAAAGGGATAAATCTTGGACGGCTTTTCTTTTACAAATTGCGGCTTTAGCTGCTTAGTGCCTGCCATTCCCCCCATATCTCAAGTGTATCACTTCCATTGGCAATCGAAGTAAACAGGGAAACAAGTTTCTCCATTCAGAAAGTTCTTTAAACTTAGCTCTATGTTATTTGCACCATAAGACGCATTTTTTTCAATAACTAGTTAGTTAGTTAGTACACATGACATGACATGACATGACATGACATGGGAAATCTTATTAACGATCTTATACCGGTCATTTCATCTCATTTTAAAAATGTCAGATACTTGGTAGACCATTAAAATTTGTATATTTATTAAAAAAATCCATTCCTATAAAGGAACCATGACATGGTGTGTCACCAAATCCATCAATGCAAATAAGAGCAAAAGCCCAAGTAGCTGAAAATATGATCATTTTTTTTCCTTCTTCTAGTTAATCTGTGTTCTAGAGTATCACGAACAATAAATTCATCACCTCAAATAAATAAATGTTTTCCATAAACAAGAGGTAAGCACCTCATTATACATTACCACAACCCAGAACTTTAGATTGTATTAATGAGAATTTCATCAACTTCAACTGGCCCGCCCTTGTAGTCCTGGTTGCTACAATGAAGTTGCCTCCGTGAGTTCAGAGGCTCGTACCTACTCGACCATAATCAAATAATTTTCATGGAGTATTTAAGTTTTCCAGGTAGTCTACTCAGGCACAACACACGTCACACGGTACATAAACTACACCATAGGTAGGGCTCTCCACATAGCACATAATTTCCCCCCCCTACATTTACTCTTATAGCCTTCAAAACTTGCAGGTGCAATAGTACAGCCATCACTGAAGATGAGAAAAAACATTCATAGACATGGATTCAACTTCCTCTCATCAGAATAGATTGATATCCAGTTAAAAACATAACTTAAATCAAGTAAGTACAAGTGGCAAAATAAGTACATGTATGGTTCAGCTAAGGGGGGATAAACTTCAACACACTAGATAACTTTAATACAGGTATGCAGTCGAGATTTTAAACCATAAACCCACAGTAGATAACTTATCTACAGGTATGCAGTCGAGATTTTAAAGCATAAACCCAATGCATCATTGGTCTCTTTCACATGTGCAACTGTAGGATCCTATTTAACATCACGTCGGGCAGCAGACGGTAAATTTACTAAGAGACCATTCAGATGGCTACATTGCTAACAACTCTCTCATTGCCCATTGGGTCAAATCTATCCACCAAATTGACTATAAATAAAAATAAAAATAAAAACAAAAACAAAAGATAATTGAAGATGAGAGAAAGATGCCTAACAAGAAACTCACAAAGATGGTCCCAATGATTCAAATTCAAAGATGCACTTTTATTTAGCAAAAAAAACAAGAAGGGGGGGAGGGGGTTGGTTAACCTTTTGAACATATTTGAAAAAATGTCAACAATTCAGGCAGCACTACTTAGTTTTAACAGAAACTATAGACAAAGTTAATTAGTGTAGGTAGAAGTGTTTAAAACATGCATGATACACAAGTTTCGTAGAGCGTGATTATCTTATCATAATTGTGCAATCACTTACTGACCATTTTTAACTTTCAAAAATACCCTCAAACAAATCCAATAATACTAGTAAAATCCTTGAATAATATGATTGTCATGATTGTCGATAATTTATTGCAGTAATCTGATTGTTAATAATCTTAATGTTATAATATGATTGTCAATAATCCACATGTCGTCATCTGATTCTGATTCTGATTCTCAGTCAGTTCATTGTATTTGCTAGTTTTCATAATGAAATGCAACATTAACTGGCTCAGTTTTCTGTCCATCAAATTGAATGCATTTTCAAATACCTAAAAGGCATGAGATAAGCACCTCTAAATTAAAGGAATTTTTTCTATTGCCGGAGAAAGTTTCATACCATATTTTATCCTCTCATTGATGGCAATAAATCAACTCCTTTGTGATTCAAACCACTGACCTGAAAACAACCAGAATTTACTACTCCATATGCATTAGGCGGTTATCAAACAACATAATTGATTGATAATCTCCATGCTTAAAGGAACAATATGTGCGCTCCACCGATGTGTACACAGTCAAAATTATCTTTAAGAGAAAACTGCAACTCTTGCCATAAACTTCAAACTACAGGGTTTGCACATATTTTCCAATAAATTTCTAAAAGAAGTGAATTGGTTACCAAAAAAAATTAAAACTCAAGTTTGGCTCGTTTACAGTTCGATTTGACTCGACTCAACTAGTAAAATAAATAGCTCAAATTTGAGCAATCAAAACTACATCAAAATAATAATTGACATATTTTGTAAATAAATTAAAACTTAATCCTATATCTAAAATTAAATTGATCTTTCCGTTTGCAAGAAAAAACTTTTATTCCTTACCTACTTACACTCATTCATTGCTCTTTAACTTACTGTTTATGCAAGTCTTTTAATTTTATGAAGACATTAACTACCGAGTCTAGTGCACATTTATTAACGTCGAATGAATGTCTTGTAAAGTGGTTAAAGTGCAATAACGCGCGCGCGTGTGTGTGTATATATATATATATAAAGGAAATGGGAGCATGTGTCTAAAACACACACAAGCTGACAAAAATGGCAGGATGACAAATTGCCATTAATGAATTTTCCCAAAACTACCTCGTTTTTGGGATTTTATGCGCGTGTCCAGGACACATTCTTTTCCCTATATATATATATATATATATATATATATATATATATATATATATATATATATATATATATATATAGAGTGATCCACATCCATGTGTCTAAAACACACACAAGCCAACAAAATGGTAAGATGACAAAATTGTCATTAATGAAATTTCCCAAAACTATCTCGAAAAATTTTTTGGGATTTTATGCAAGCTTGTGCGTGTCCAGGACACATTCTTTTCCCTATATACGGGGAGTGACCCACTTTGGATGGGAGCCCCTATCCATCCAACTGTGATCCATCCGTCTATTTTAGGATGAGGAATATACCATCCGCACAACTGTTACTAGGAGCCTAACAAACAGTTGTGCAGAGCCTGACCCACAAAGATTAGTATCTACTGCACAATAGTTGTGTGGTAGGGAGAATTTGTTAGCAGACTTGCTAGGTCTAGTAAGTATTAACAGCTCCAGAATACTACAATGCGAATTTCACTCCCATTTTATGGTCAAACCCATCTCTCTTGAACATTCGCCAATAGGAAGCCATGCTATTTCAACACCAAGATAATGGCAATTGATCTTGACCGATGGAGAATTGGGGATTACACTACAAAAATCGAAGAATGGATGGAATTATAAAAGTAAATGAGGATATACGAATTGAGTTCGTTGCCGCCTTTTTACTCATCTTTGCTGTAAATAATGCTCCGGAGGATCATAAATGGAATCAACATGGTCTAGGCGGGGACAATTTTCGTGGCATCCTTATGATAGGTCGAAACCTCCTTTTTCTTTTGATTCTTCATGGTACATGGAGGCTGGAGCTTTAACATTAGGCTTAAACCATTTTTTATTCAATCACATGATACATAGTTTGTGGATGGGTTTTAAATTATTAACTCATGTTCAAAAGTATTCTAAGCATTAAGCCAAATTGCCGCTAAACCAAATTGGGGGAAGAAGAAAAAAGTAAAAAAATATTGAAAATTATACTTTGTCGTGGAGATGTGAACTATGCATGTATGTACATAAAGATAGAGCAGAATAACCATTTATCAATGGTTGTTTAGCTAGATCGCAGGCGATTTAGGACTAAAAACAATGGAATCTCGGTGTCCACCTAATTATTATGCGGAATATAATCGCTGTTGTGCGGACGGTCTTTTCCTCAACCCTAGGATTTTGGAATGGACGACTAGATTACAGTTGGATGGATAGGGGCTCACATCCAACTTTGGATGTTGATCACTCCTCTCTCTCTCTCTCTCTCTCTCTCTCTCTCTCCCCCTATATATATATATATATACACACACACAATTTGTAGCATTCACCCCACAAATATCAAAAGAAAGAAACTCTTGTAACCTTTCCACATATTCAGGCCGCAGAGATCTAAGAGGCTATTTTGATGATTTAATTGTTACTAAATTTTGGAATGGGTCTATGTAAAACGGTTCTTACAATGTACTGGAAATGAATAGACCATCATTAATCTCGCTATTTGACCCCTTTTACAAGTTGGTTACTCTAGCACCCCCAAAAAAAGCACTAATCTGATTGGTAATACTCTTATTGTGGTAATCTGATTGTCAATAATCTAATTGGCGTAATGTGATTGTGATGTAACCATTTGACTGTATGTCTCTATTCATAGTATTTACTAGATTTCAAATGAAATGCAACATAGAAGGTTTCACCATTTACTAAGCCCGAGATAATCCTCTGAAAACATGCTCTGATTTTGTGTAGGAAAAAAAAAATTCATGAACTTGAATGCATTTCAAAATACTTAAAAGGCTTGAGATAAGCACCTCTAAATTCAAGGAACTTTTCATTTCTACTGCTGGAGAAACTTTCATATAAATTGTCATCCTCTTATTAATGGCATTAAATCAACTTCTTCACGATTCTCAAAGCATAACCACTGAAAATATATTGGACTCACGTTCCTTTCCATATCAACAGTTCCACACCTGAAAACAACCAGAAGAAGTGTTAAACCAACACAAGTAGAAAGCTGGGAAAAAAATGGAAGTGATAATTAACATAATTTTTACGACGTCAGGCGATATCAAATACCATAATTGATTGATAATCTCCACGTTTAAGAGATTAAATATGAGCTCCACTGATGTTATTCAGAGTCAAACTCATCTTTTAGAGAAAACTGCAACTACACTTAAAACTACAGGGATTGCACATACTTGACAATAAATTTGAAAAGAACCAAACCGGTTATCCCCAACAAACAAAAAAACTCGAGTTCGGCTTGTTTAGAATTCAATTTAACTCTACTCAACTGGTAAATAAATAACTCAATTTTGAACAATCAAAACAATGTACTCCTAAAAAACAAGCCACATATTTTTAGATGAATTAAAATTTAATACACCTACCCTAACTTCAACTGATTTCTGTTTCTGTTTGCTGGAAAAAACTCTTATTCCTTACCTCCTTACTATTTCCTAGGTCTTTAACTTACACTTACTGTTGATGCAAGTCTTTTAAATTTATGAAAACATTTACTACTCAGTCTAGTGCACATTTATTGATGTAGAATGAGTTTTTCTTGTAAGGTGGTTGAATAACGAATTGCAAGTATACATTTATATATATATATATATATATATATATATATATATATATATATATATGTGTGTTGAATCCACAACAACCCCTTTTTTGGCCCCAATTGTGGCAAATTTTGGGCCAAAAGGATTATATTTAGTGAATGGAATCTCATATATATAGTATAGGCCTATGTTAACAGCTCTTAGAATGGGAATAGAGCATGAACTTCTATCACCATTTGTAGTTACAAGTTAAAGGTATTTTTGGTTACTTTATGAATAGAAATTAAATAATAATAATTCAATAATCTGATTGGTAATAATCATATTAGCATAATCTATTTAATGTAATAGGCATAATCTGATTCTGAAGTAAGAATTTGACTGTATGCCTCGATTCATATTGTTTGCTAGGTTTTAAATAAAATGCAACATAAAAGTGGGTGCAGTATTCAACATTTACTAAGCACGAGTCAATTGTCTGATAACATGCTCTGATTTATGCATACAAAAAAATACAAAAAATTCCATCGACTTGAATGCATTTTCAGAATACTTGAAAGTCTTAAGATAAGTATCTCTAAATGCAAGGAACTTTTCATTTCTACAATTGCTGAAGAAACGCTCATACCAATTGTGATCCTCTCATTGATGGCATTAAATCAACTTCTCGGTGATTCTCAAATCATAACCACTGAAAATATGTTGGACCCATATTCTTTTCCCAATCAAAGTTCCACACCTGATAAAAACCATAAAAAAGTTAAACCAACACAAATAGAAGCCGGGATAAAAGTTGATGTGAGAATTAAAATAACTGTTACTACATATGCACGAGGTGTTATCAATTTCCATTATTGATTTTAACCTCCATGTTTACGGGAACAAATGTGAGCTCCACTGACTTATATAAAGTCAAACTTAAGAGAAAACTGCAGAGCACACATCTCACTTTTTCACCATATGGTGTTGCAAAAAAAAAGCAAGAAAAGCAATAGTAACTTCGTAACTTTTGAGCAAAACAGAACAAAAAAGAGAGAGGAAGGGAGGACCCACAACTCAACAAAACCTTCTACTCCATAAATCAAAATAGTTGGGGTAGGCTTAAAATGAATCCCATATGTAAGCATAAAAGTAGAAAAGTAAGAAAGAAACTAAAAATATATAAGAATAATATAAATAATTAAAAGAAATGAGTGGAATAATTAAAACAGAAACACCCTCACAAATAGAGAAAAAATGTCCATTAATATATATATATATATATCAAAAGCTAGACGAAAACAAAGAAAAAATGGGGGGAGAGGAGAGAAACAGAAAACATAACAAAAAGGTGCAACACCCAACACTCAGGCTCCGATACTGGCACATATCGTGGCAAACAAAATTTAAAGTTTGGTATTTGAAGCTGAAGCAGTTTTAGCAGATAATACTTCTTAAAGAGGAGAAATGTTCTGTATAATTGTTTTCATGAAACAAATCCTAAGCTGTACAGATCTCCAGAATAAAGGAAATATAACATCTCATCTATGGGGGATCCTTGAACAAAAATTTACGGGGCTTTTACTTTTGATCCTAAAAATACAACCTTATATAAATCAATGCACCCATCCTAAAGATAATTGATTTCTTTAACTGGAACATATGCCTATCATCATAATGAGCATGTCTATAACATTGCAAAGCACCCAACTTTCAATATGAAGGAGGCTTTTGCCATTCAGAAAATGGAACTTTAATCCTAATTCAAAACAAAATGCATTTGAAATCGCAAATGGTACTTTAATCATAATCCAAAACAAAATGCATTTGAAATCGCACAAAACCACCAAATGTTGGGAGAAATTGTAACTGGCCCACCAATCACTATCATATTGGGAGATTCTTACAAGAGCCGTCTCCCTTCAATCCCTGTAGAGCATTCGAGTCGGTGACTGCAGAGAGTTACTTTGGTGCCATCGTCTGGTGTTCTGCACCACCAGTATATCACGAGAGCTTAAGAACCATGACGGGCAGACTTCTCTACATATGGAATGGAAGAGCTCAAGATTGACAGCCAGTCTATCATCAGTTACATCAAGATTTCACACCTGGTTTATCTGTCATGTGTCTCTCAATCAACTTGTCCACAAAAGCTCGAATCTACATATCAGAAAATCCAAAAAAAAAACATGTAATAAACTCACATACACAAAATCCCAGAAATTTAAATTTAAAAGATATAATGATCATTAGGAAAATCATAAAATCTATATTTACAACAACTATACGGCACGTAAATCCAAGTTGATGACGATATAATCAAACATTGGAGACATGATACTTGAGAGCTTCTTTACGAGTTGAACAATATGTCCGAAAAAAGTAAAAAATTGGACATATCACAAAAAAAAAAAATTGACTCAGACCACTGTGACTCTGCACACTAGTCACTGCTAAAGGTAATAACTGTGACGTACAACTGTTTAGTTGTAGGTTACTCTTTCAGTTTAAGTAATAGATTGCGCTGAGGTCATATCCAACTACTAAGAAATTTCCATCATACCCATATCAAAGTCCAAAATTATCAGATTCTTAACTCTACAGCTCTACCCATAATAATAGTAGTAATATCACCATATTGACCCTCCTAATATATTATTTGCACTAAAATATAACTTTTGAGTAAATATATGAAAATTTAACATAATTTCTATTCTTAAAAAAAGGAAAAAGAAGAAAAATCAAAAACAGCATCAAAGGCGGTATCTCAGTCCATAAGGGGTCTACAAAAAGCATGCAGACCCCAAAGATAGCAACCTGCACCAAACAAAGAAAATTTCACAAAACTCATAGTTTCTCTGAATGTATAAGCATCAACACCCTCCACTGCCCTCATTGGCTTCACAACCTCCCTGCACATGCCCATTAAATCATTTGTGACCACTCGCTTAAAATGTCATCGCCAAATCACTATCCTATATGGTTAATATTTTTAGATCAACAAATAGGATATCTCCATCAAGCTAGCCTATAAAAACTTGCTCCTCAAAAAATAAACCCAATATATTCAGAAAGGATTAAAATGGTAGGAGATCAATGCCGGACCAGGATTACAGGAACATATTTCACTAAAAACAACAGGAACTCAGGAAGCTTCAAGTATATAACACAAAATATTATAAGCTTTCGTTACAGATAGCTCCATCAACCTAGTGTAGAAAAACTTGTTCCTTGGAAAATAAACCAAATATCAAGATTTAATATGGTATGAGACCAAGGCATGAAAGTTATTTCATAAGCATGCTTCACTAGAAACAACAGGAAGCTTCAAACATAAAACAAAACAATTATAAGCTTTTGTTAGGGAATCCCTTTAAATATGAACAAAGAAAACCACTAGATCAGATCCAATGTAAAGCGATGACTCAACCCACCAGTTGTGAGTAACATGTGACATCTCTTAATAATGGGAAAGCTAAGCATTTACATCTACCATCTGGCTATAATTTATACAATGCCAATAAATACATCTTCAGGGTGCCCCTTGAGCCAAGGCAGTCATAGATTGCCAGGATATCTGTGAGTAATACGCCTCGGTAGAAAAGGCAGCAGCATAGACACATTTGTTTTGTATTCTAGAACCTGGGTTTATGAGGCATGGGCCTTACATCACCTCTATATTTGCCTTTTCAATTTGTAGCATAATTTTTGACTGTTATATCTTGTATTATGATTTATCATAATTACTTCGGGTTACATACATTTAAATTAATATCCACGTCATGCAATCGTCATGTGCTATCATCCTAGTTGTTGCCACGTTGAAAAATAAATAGATTTAATTACTTTTTTGTTGCATTTTTCTTTGCAAAGTGTCATAATACCCTCAACATTAATAATGAAAAATTATTAGTATTTTTTTGACAAATTTGTCTTTTATTGTATTCAAATATATTACATATATTATTAAAAATAAGAGAAATTTGAGTAAATTTTGAATTTGAGTAATGTCTTTAACATTATTCATAAGTATTTTCATAATAAACACAAATTAAAAATTAAAATACATAAAAATAAATTCAAACTTCACAAATATAACTAAAATTTTGAAAATTAATTATTATTTTGTTTTGAAAATTAATATAATTATTATTTATATTATGAAATTATTAAATCTAAGCTTAATAAAAGAAAGAAATATTAAAAAATAAAAATATGCTAAAAAGTAAGCTTTAATTTTTTTAGTATGTTACAAATTAAAAGAAAAGTTAAAAAATAAATTAAAACAAATGATGATCTGCACATTAAAAATCATTTATCCATCAAAAATCATTTATCTATCAAATCTAGCACATTAATATGAATTACTGGAACTCCATAAATGTTAGCACATTAATATACAGTGTCTATAATCTTATACAGTGTCCGGATTATCCTTCATTTCATATTCAATCGATGTTTTACTTGGATAATTTTTTTGCTTCTCACCTGTGTGTATTAATGACCATGTTTTTGATTAATCCATAGATCATTAAACGGAAAAAATAAATATTATATCCGTCATTTTAAAAGAAATAGCAACAAGATGGAGTAACATCCAATATCCATATGCAATCATCCTTAATTAATCCATGGCGCCGGCCCTTTGTCCTCTGAAATTAAGAACCAAGTTAACCTAACCACCGTTATGTATGTAAATCTATACAACCACGGAACGTCAACTTTTACCGGATACCGTTCGATGGAGTCACCCCAAGGGTTATCCTTGCTTTCGCCGGCCGGAATTTCCCTCAAGGCCTTCCAAACATCACTATTACACTTGAAATCGGACCCAAACGCAATCTGCCAAACGCGATCACGTACCTCCCAAAACTCTTCCCTTGGCCTCGGAGTAGGCCAATTCGTACCACAACGAACTGCTTGACGTGTTCCCAAAGCGATGGAGTGTCAAATCTGATCGTACTCCACCACCGTTGTTCTAGAAAAAGGTAGATCTAGAGATTATTAATGTACTAGATCTGATCGTACTCCACCACCGTAGAGGCTGATCGGTGGTGGAGATTGAACAGCGGAGGAGGAGGTGGTGTCGGAGGTAGAAAAGGGTATAGGTGTGGTGGTGGTGGTGGTGGTGGTGGCGGCGGCGGCGCTAGCGGAACAGTGGTGATGGAGGACTCTTTGACAAAGACGAAAGGAAGATGAAGTTTTTATTTTTTTTCTTTCTTTTATGTGGAGAAAGTAATAATAATAATAATCCCCCCATTTTCAATATCCAACCAAACTTCTCAAAGAATATGACAAGTAAAGCGGTTTTTAATTTTTACAGTGAAAATGATTAAAAAAGTAACTGAAAAAAAAATGGATTTATTTTTACCTCAAAAGTAGAGTGGGGAAAATATATTTGTCCACAAGACGTTAATGAATAAAGCTTAATACATTGGAACAAAAATAATTAAAAATTTAAATCAAAATGGATTTTTACCTCATAAGGAACATAAAATACATTAACTTGTTGGACATTGGACAAAAATAATAATTTGACTTATTGGATTTTTCCACGATAGAAATAAAAGTCACTTGTTGGACATTTGATTTGTTCTATTGATTTTGTCAATCAATAAAATCTGAATGAGGAGATCCTTGGCATTCATAGGGAAGCAAGTGTCACCATAGCGACATGTTAGGGGTACAAGTGTAATTTATCCTTGATTAATATATATATATATATATATAAAAAGAAAAAGAAGTCATTAAACTACTAAGAAATTTAAACCTTACATATTTTCCAAAGCAAAGGGAGAAGCCTTGATGAGTACATCCCTAACTCAGGAATGAATGGCAATCATGGAGCGGATCCGGTGCAAGTTCCGGTTGAACCAGTGGGGAGAGCTCAGGCTAAACGCTTCAAGGAGGGGCTTATCGGAATGATTCATGAAGTTTGGAATGAGGGTGAATCGAGTTCAGAGATTAATGAGATGGATTCCAAGCCCGTGAAGGCCGTGAATATATTGCAAGCGAATGTGCTAAACCACGAAACAAAAAAAGAAAAAAAGTTAATTTTTTACGGGTCGGTAGCCACCGCTACTAATCTAGTTCAAATGCAAAGACTTTTCGCCCCTACGATGAAACAGGGCTCTCTGCGCGATCGGAAGGCGGCGGCAATATCAAAGACAATCATAATTATCAAGGCGCTAAGTCAAGACAAAACGACAGCCGGGAGCTTAAGCGCTTAGTCGACAAGGCACCCGACTAGTTATCCACAAGTCGACAAAAATTTTATACATATAAAATTATATATGTTTAACATTTATATGAATATTTATATATTTATATTTCTAATGATTTTCCATATTCAAAATGCAAATTATAGCATATCAAATCACAAGAATAAGCGGACAAGATCAAGTCAAAATGATAATTTTATTATAGTTGTAATTTTTTGAACTTGTACCAACTTCAAATTATATAAATGGTGATACATTTGTAAAAACTTTAATCTTATAATTATTAATCTCTTGAATTATAACTGCTTCCGCATAGCATTTTTTTTTGGCTTTAATCTCTTGATCCACTTAATCTTATAATTATTAATCTTATTTTTTGATCCACTTTAATCTTAATTATTAATCCACGAACAGAGCACTGCATTAACAATGTCTTTTTTTTTTATAGTTAATAACAATGACAACAAATGCAGCTATAATTGTTAAATGACAAGACATGAACATACCAAAAAATATATTAAAATAAGCAATTTCATGCATGCTAGTAGGACAAGTGTAAACAAAGTCATAAGATTGGCACGTGTACCACTACCATGATTTAAGCAAGTAAGCATATATCATATAAAAAAATTAAAAGAAGTCAATAATAAGAAAATAAAATAGAAACCAAGAAGCCAAAAAAAACATAAGAGAGTAGTGAGGGAGGAAATAGAGAAGAACAACCCTCCCTCTTGGTTTCTCTCAAAAAGAATACTCAAAAAGAAAGAAAAACAAAAGAAAAGAGAAGAAGAGTAGTAGAGAAACGAAGAAGATAAGAAGAACATACCTGAGGTGCCGAAGTCGGAAGTTGCTAGAGTCGACACGGTAAGTTCTCTTTGTTGCTCTCCCCTCTCTCTCTCTCTGTTGGCTTGCGAGTGGGATGCGATCGATCGATTGATCAATTAGGTTATAGCTGCCTGACTTCTTTTTTTAAACCCAGTTAAGTTCGGGTACCTGACTCGTAAATTCAAGTTGCCCGATTTTCAATTCAATCGTCTATGTCGCTGCTAAGTCTTTCATGGCTAGGCGCTAGACTTTCATGCTAAGCTTTTCGACTTTTATGGCTTTTCGACAAATTTTTTCCCGCATAACTCGATTTTTTCCACTAACTTTGGCGACGACTTGATAAGAATGAAGACAATGAAGACAATATAATTCCAGCAGAGGAAATTCAGTTACTCGTTTTCTGTTATTTGGGACGCGTACTTACTTAATAAATTAGATATTTTCAATATATTTTCAGATTTCCTATTGTAATTAGGTTACTTTTAAATTAGAGTTTGATTCTGAATTACTTGTTATTTTCTTATAGGATTCTAGAGTTTCATATTTAGTATAAATAAGCTTTATTAATGTAATTCATACAACATTCAATACAATTCAGATTTTAATCATATTCTTGTGAGATTATTCTCTACTTTTGGTTTTTTGAAGAATTCTCAAGTTATTTTCTTAGTTTTTTTTTTAGATTCAAGTTTGACTTATCATGCAACAATACATATAGTAGTGTGTGACGTCTTCTACCGCATCAATCGTCGATTGTACCAAGATTACCGCTTCAATATAAGCGAGGGGTCGAGGTGTCGTTGGGTCAACGCAAAATTCCTAACGCAAACAATTGTACCGAGATTACAGTCTACATATAGGCGAGAGGTTAAGGCGTTGTGAGCAATTCATCCTATAACTTTGCTAGAAACGATCCGGTCACGTAAGCGTGTCGTGAAGTCTATCAAGCCTACTTCTAAAATAAGATTTTACCTAAACATAAAGATACAGTCATACAGATGGCTAATGTATTTGCCAAAAACAAATGCAGCATACCTTGTTTTTGCGCTTAAAATCGAGAAACTCAAAAACGGCCATTAATTTCTCAGCATCCGTTGTCTGCTCCATGACCTGAAATTTGCAATGGGGAAAAGAGACGAGGCCAGAAAGTTCATGAGTAAACTAAACCAAAGCAATTCATAACACAGTACAGTTTTTGAAAGTTGTGATGTTGCTTCAAAAGTTATTCACATACGAATGTATCTCATCTACCTGACCAAGAGTGCCGTGAAACAAGACAGCTACAGATCACTAATATATGATATATTAGCACCATAAAAAAAGGAAAAAAATAAATAAATGGCAGAAGTAATTGACCTTGGCTGCAGTTTTCTTCATTATCGACTTGTAACCATCCTTGTCAATTTTTCTTGCTTTGTAAAGAGGCATGAGCAGAGACGCAACATAATCCACAATGGCCTGTTTAATTTTCTCTGCTCCTCTAGGTTGATTCTCAACCAACTCCCTGTTTATTGTCACTTGTGAAACAGAGCTCTCATTTGGCAAGCCACCATGCTTCCACATAGGTGGTTTTAAATTCCTGTTTGACTCCTCATCCATTATGCGCAAAGTCTGATTGAAGAAATCAGAATCAGCAGCAGCAGCTTGAGACTGCCATCTCTCAATGGCACTGCAATCCTTTATCCCTTCACTACCAGCACTGTCAACCCATGCTTTTGTAAATATACTGCTGTCCACAGCCGCACTTTCGCCAGAGTGCTCTCTGAAGTTTAACTGGCATGCAATCTCATTTGAGTGGCTACGCTGTGAAAGATTATCGACTGACATTTTTGAACTGTCAAGGTGGACATAATTAGCGGAGAAATCAACAGTCCAATCCCTCACCTTACAATTCCTAGAATCTATTTCCGATATACAATCTTGTCTTCCTAGCTCACGTCTAGCAAATTTGTGAAACGATGGTATCTTTGGGAGCTGCAGAGAAGTGTTGCACCTGGGATCCGACGACACATATGCCTGAAAGTAAAAAAGTCAAAAGTAATAAACGTCTACAATATAAGGTAAAAGGGTACATAATGGAACAAGAAGATGGCGGTTAACCTAATTTCCACCCAACCCATCAAACACACTCAGGTGCAAAACTGAAGTTTGTGTTTGATGGTAGTAGACAGTGAACACCCCCCCCCCCAAAAAAAAAAAAAAACGTGAGAAAGAGCAAGTAAATAAACATAAAGAAGCAATCTCAGCCCCTTCCCATCAAGCACACCCTTGGTGTAGAATAGTATGCAGTACATAGGACACCTAAGACAAATAAGTAAATAAGGTGCTACCAAAAATCAAAGTTCATATCCGAACCAATGTTATCCTGCTCAAACTTGACCGTAATCAGAGGCATCCAGAACTCCCGAAACTCTCAATCTAATCATAAAAAACAGTAAGAATTAAAGAATTCTTCAAATATTTTTAAATGTCACAGTTAAGACCAATTATTGATATACTGCAAAGGTGAGCGTTGAGCAAAATTATATAAGCGTGAGCAAAATTATAAAGCAGCGCCAAAAATGAAAACAAGGAGAGAACCTCAAGGAACAAAATCAAGTATGCAATTTCCAAATCTTCGTTTTATGTTAAAAACACATAAAAATATAATTCAATATCTGAGCTAAATTTTAAATAAACCATTATATCAGTGAGTGCTTGTTTTGAGTCTCTGTGTCTGTTTGCATCTCTATGAAGATGATACAAAATATCATGACAATTTGTAAATCTATTTGCTTTTTATAGGTACATTATCATGTATAGAGCTAGTAAGAAAAAAAAAAATTCTACCATTTGATGTTTGAAAAACTAATAGAAGAGATTAATTTACACACATGAAGCATACACCTCATGAGCAGGGGGAAAAGCACACGGCAGCAGCGTGCATTGGATCATTCCTCAGCTCATAGGGGTACATCTAGGGAAAGAGGTTCCTAAACTATTAAAAATCATAAGTTCTACAGACTGCCTCAAGCTTAGGTGAGCATCAATTAAAACTTTTACAAGGTTGCAAAGTATCAATCTTGCTACAGCACCAAGAAAATAGAAATAAAATGCTTCAGTGACAAGAGAAACAAACCTCGACAGCTGCACGAGCTACTTCTTCAGCAACTAAGGCAGCCTGTTCTTCTTCAGACAGGGCATGCTCTTTATCCTCCTCCACCTTAGAATCCTGTATTTCTAGTGAACCTTGAGACCTTGAAGATTTCATCTCCGATTTGGCGTCAGTCTTGGTTTCCAACTTGAAGTTCCACTTTTTACTGTTTGAAGGTAAATGGGTTCCAGTTCCTCTATTGTCTGGAGCTCCATGGTGTGTGCGTAGGGGTGGTTTTCCTGAAGCTAAATTATACTTGCTTTTTGAAGAATTCACAGCACTCGATTGCCTCAGAAACTTCAATCCACCAATAGAAGCCTTCTCTTTGCGAAAAACTTCGATCCATACATTAACCAGTTGACTCGCTACGGCACGTATATCACGGCTAGTATGTACACATACTTTTTCTTTAACAGTTTTTCCTATACCTACAACGATGAAAGAATGTAAGAATCTTATTTTGTATTTCATACGTAATAAAGTAAGGATCTTAGTAAGAACGCACGAATTGAGGGTAATTTTGTAAATAAAAACATTATCAGAAGGGTGGCTAAATACATATTGAGTATGCATTTTGACCTAGTTTCATGAAGGCAGGATCTCATGAAAACATACAACAAATGACTTCAGCCCCGTCACGATGAAATCCTCTAGCTAATACTATTTCAATAACAGCGGCCACAGGCTTTCTAGACACAAAATTATTATTAAATAAAACTGAATGAAGAAAACTGGGACCTACAATATGTTGACTGCCACTATATGCCCCCTCAACAACAGGGTTCAGGCCAATAGACACATCATCTTATTGGCATCCGACTTATTAAACATGGAAATTCTTTTACAAAAACACTCTACAATGGCCATAATATAAGAAGAAATAATCAAATCCAGCTCTGTATTTAAAGAGCTATATTGATATAATTCCACCCCCCAACATAATAACTACAATCAACAAATAAACCAAAAACAGGAGATGATACCTGACAAACGAACTGCCAGTAGATCAGTTGAAACAAGTACAAGGAGACGAACACAATGCCGCAAGAGTTGAGTCCCATACTTCCCCATTGAATCCTGTTATGAATGATTAAAAGAACATGAGAAAACGTCAGCTGCCAAAGGGCATATTTCTTATTTTCTTCAGATCAAAGGAGGAATAATATATCTTGGGAAACAAATACCAGTATCCATGAGTTAAGAGTGCTGAGCCCTTCTTTAGTCCCAGCAAAGGATTTCAGAACTACAACAGGAAGACTCAACAACTCTTTAACCAGATACAATCTACCAGCTGTAGTTTTTGCTTTAGAGAACATATCTTGTAGCAAAGCTTCCCTCCTCAAAATACGAGCCCCGTCCAAAGAATTCGTGTACAGTGCATTTGACAGCTCTACAGCATCAAGCCTCTTGATGATGTCTCTAACTTCAGTTCTTTCACTGTCCGTATGTCTCTGTTCAGCCTCCATGGCATTCACTTCTGCTGTACAATCACTTCCTGTACTCAATATATTCATTATGCGCACAGCCTCTCGAAAGCCACTAAGCATTGCACCACCGACCGTGTCTGGATACTCCTTGCATGTAGCTTCACCAGCAAAAAACAAACAGTTCTCAACAGGCCTACCCAATATGTCATAGTCTTCTCCAGATGCTCCCATGGCAACATAAGAGTAAGCACCATAGCTGTATGGATCCCTTCCCCAATCAGTCACCACAGATGCAACTGGATCAGGTACCAGAGCCACCCCAAAAAGTTTTCTGAGAACCCCCAAGGCATGGTTTACATGATCAGATGAGCTCATATTTTCCCCATCTAATGCTGCCTTGCCAACGACTAAAGCTATAAGAACAGGCGCCCCAACTGTTTTCCTGACATTCCAGAACATAAAGCAGTGGCCCCTTTTGTTTGTTTCTTCGGCAGTTGCACCAAAGTAATCAACGGAATCATCCCAAAATACATCTGGGAATTCCAAAACTACTTTATTAAGCACACCGAAACCAAGCCGCTGGATGGACAAATTTTTCCATTGGGGCAATGCCGGTGCAAACTTTATGGAATCCATTTTTAGACACCCAAGGGGCACTGTGATCAAAACCGCATCCCCTAAAAAATTGCTGCCATTTGATGTGGAAACTTTTACTTTGTCATGCTGGTCAACATTAGTTACAAGATCTTTTGTGTGATACGTAACATTCGTGACCACATGGTTCAAGTATATGCAAAGTCCTTCTCCCAGCGCCTCAACTACAGTGCTGTAACCCCCTTTAATAATACAATGAGCTCCTCCAAATCCACCATATACATCGTCCTGATTCCAATAAGGAAGTGACACTTCCTTGAGCAAAGCAGCACAACCATACTCCAAGTGAGCAAAATGCCAATCCATGACCCTCCTCTCAAGAGGACTCAATATCTCCGCTTTAGAAGTGTTTCTCCCAGAAACATTGTCATCAACATTATCTGCTGATGTATGCAGATCACTTTCTAAATAATTTTTTCTAGATTGAACTATGCGACGCCTCTGAAGAGCAAATTTTAAACCATCTTCAAGAGACATTTTCATTGCATCTTCCCCCTTCTGAGCAACCAACAGTACCATTTCATCAAGCAGGCTATTGTATTCTGCTTCCAAAGCTTCATCTAAATCTACAGGAACTTTGCGACCTGTAACAGTATCATAAAGAGGGCAGTCACTATTAAGTACTGTCAATTCAAGGCCCAACTGAGTGCAAACTAATGAAGAGGGATCTGGTCTTCTTTCAGTAGCCACGTCTGCTTCAACACCTGTAATAATGCTAGCCCCAAGATCCACTGGAACTGAAAGAGATGTCCGGTCCGTAAAAACACGACCCCCTATTCTACTCCTAGCCTCTAGAACAGTAACATGAAAACCCTGCCTCTGCAAGTGGCGAGCTGCAGCTAAGCCAGCAGGACCAGCTCCTATTACAATGATTCTCTTTATAACTTCTGAATCACTCTGCATATGGTGATTTACCCCTTTGTGATCAACTGCAGCAGCTAGGACACCACAAAAATTTTTAGTGAGGTCTGGAGGTATAACAGGGGCTGTTCCACCATCCTCTACTTCACTAAGAGGAATTGAACTAGATAGATCCATATTGCCAATTCTTTTGGATTTTCTAGCCTCAATGTGACTATTTCCCTGGTAATCATCACATTCTTCAGGTTCTATTGGAATTGATAACTTCAAAGCCTGCTGATCAAGAAACGTCCCGTCTCTTTTGTCTATTGCCGACCTATTTTCGTCATCTCGTATACCAATATTCTTTTCTTCCTTCAAAGTATCAAAAGTCTTAAAAGTACCAAGGATACAGGAAACTCCATCATCTAAATCAGCAAGAGGGGGGGCAAATATTTCCCCTAAACTCTTTTCCTTTAAAAGTTGTAGATTACGCTTTGAACCAGTTACTGTAATTTCCTTCTCAGAAGCAACTCCAATATTTATGTAACCCTGTCAATAAGGTGTTATTATCAGAAACATTGCAAACAGGGATATCCCGGCCCATTAAGTAAATACCAATATAAAAAGCTAAAAATTAGACAGCATAAGAAAGAAGAAATTATATTTCCATCCTTACTTCCAACATTACCTTGAAATTTGGCTTTAATACAATACTAGTGGCCCCATACGATTATGACACTAGTATGGGTTACTATAGTCTTTTTGCCACATTATAACTTTGCCTTGTGCACTTGCGTCATGGGTGGATGGCAATAGTAATAAATAAATTTTCATAAGCAGAAAAGAAAGAAGAATCAAAAGTAAACTAGAGTTATTCTTAAAGACTTACAAAGCGATCAAGAAACGCATAAATATCCCTAACGAAAGAAGCACATGGTGATTCATCAACCATAGGAGCATCAGAGACTCCACAGTCTGAGAGTGGCAAAATGCGACTAACATCTTTATTCCAAAGACCCAAGATATGATTCCTGCACCACATGAAACATTAACAATCCTGACCAGGCAGAATTAACTAAAGCAAAAATTGCAAATAAAGTCGGAATTTAAGAAATGCAACAACTATGTTAAAAATAAAAGGACTTGCAAAATTCTTACGGGTAAAAACATCATCTAACATATATGAAGAATCCCATATAGCAAATGTTGTGTTGTGTTGTAATCATACTACCCAAGAAGCTTTCATCAGAATTTCAAATAAAATGAAAATGAAACTTAAAGGCAACTTTGTCAGAATTTTTTTATAAATGGCACCAAGAGAAAAAAGGCTGGTGCCTACTACAAATGAAAGATTAAAAGTTAAGATGAGAGCAAGTGACACGTAAAAGTTTTTTCTTACCTCCACATATTCATGGGAAAATTAATAGGTGCAGCTACTATGACATGCAATGATGCAAAAAGAATTCATGTCATTCCTACTTCATATAAAGTGAATGTAAATTCTAAGTACAGCTTAAGAACTTGAAAGATATTCTTTCCGCAACACAGTGGGGTGCAAGGAAGATGTCAATATAGTTTGTAGATTTTGAAAAACAAACAACCTTGAGTTGGTGAAAATACAAGATATGAGTTACCACATGAATAAGACACCTGGAAGCCTGTCTTGCAACAGAATATATGTATACAATATGTACTACCAGAATTAAAAACTAGTAACAAACCTGCATTCTAGATACTCTTGAAGGCCACCTTTGCGCTTCAATGCCTCCTTAAACTTAATCTTCTCAATGGGACCAGCTGCACGAGCTCTCAGCCCAGCAGATACTGCTGCAGCACCTTTATTTTCAGCCTTTAAAAGCATGGTTAAGGAAGAAGTTGGCTTTTCTCCTCGTTTAAGGAGGTTATCATCTCCAGCCTGATTACGGACAAGAAAATTTTGATCATGTAGCAAAATATCCCAATCAGCATCCCATTCATAAGCCATGTCACATTGCCTACGCTTTCTAGCTTTACGCTCAGGAGGCTGGCAAGCTGAAAGATTATTGCCTATAATTTTAGGATAAGGCACAGATCCTATATCATCTGCATAACTTTTATTATAATCTGGTGTAGTGGATGGAGAAGAGGATCCATTAGCCACTTCATCACCAGAAAAATCATGACTTAGAATAGGCACACCCTTGGACACATCTTTAGAGGTTTGCTTTTGATAGGAACTGGAACTGCACCTCAGAATTGAGGTGCTAGGTTTATTTACAGGCACCTGTTGAAGAAGGCCACCAGGTTCATCACCAATTTGTTGGTAATTCTCGGAGTGATTTGCTTCCTGTTTATGGAATCCGCTTGGCGACACTGGAGATAACCTACTATCGGATGCTGAGGCTTCCTCCTTTTGTGAAGAAACTGAAGCAAAGTTTGGCACTTCAACGGCTATACCTGGATTTCGGTTGGGACTTATGCAATTGCTGAAAATATTTGATGAAACAGCAGCCGATGATGACTGGGACACTTTCAGACACTGCATAAAACCAATCTCATCTACAGGTATAGAGGTCGCAATCATCTTCTCATTGCATGTCAATGAATTGAGAGATCGAGATGCTGATGGCTCTAAAAGTTCTCCAGAAATCAGTTTACTGGCCTCATCACATGACCTGTTCCACAAATTATTACCAGGACAAGGCATCTTACCTTTGTCAAATGTTGAGTAAACTTTTTGGTCTGTGCTTGAAGTTGGGCTTCTTACAACACCCTTGTACCGTTGATCCAGACTATCATTGAACCCTCCTGTTGGCACATCCAACTGATTGACAGTCTGCATCTGTTCTAGAGCAGATATCGAGTTGGGCATTTCAACATGCCCCAAATCACATGCTTTCCTACCTGAAGAATTATTTAAATCATCAGCAAAACTTTTTATTCCCAATGTAGGCTCTTGATTAGGAACAGAATACTTGTCTTTTGCTTTTACACAAAGAAACTCCTTAGGATTAACATCAACATATCGGTCTAAACCAACGAAATTTATCTTGGTTTTTTCTTGAATCCCATCAGAGCTTGGATTCAAACCACCATTAGGATCTTGAGGTTTTTTTGTCTTTTTCGACCACAAGGAACCGCAAGATTTCCTAATTGAACCAGATTGTGTCCTAAATATAAAGGCGGACAAAGAATCTTCTAAATTTTCATTCAATCCACCTCCAGACTGATCCCCAGATCTTTGCCTGTTCAACACATCATCAAACTCAATGTCGTGCCGAGTTTTCTGCAATGAAGCACACGTCTTGCTTTTAGCTTTAGCTAAATTTCCAAACCCTTCATCAACGGTCCCATCAGATCTTTGATCATCAGTCATATGACCTTTATCTGCAACCTTCAAGATCGATTCTACAGCCAAACCCTCGTCCTTCACAAGCCCAGTTGAAGACTGACTGGATAGCTCAGTCACATTTGCATCTGAATCCCTTCCTGTTGTTAGGCCAGATCCAGTGTCCTTCTTAGGACCCTTTAACCTCTTCTTAAAATTAGCCAATGTAACATTCATACCCCCTAAATCCTCATCTTTGACCAGCAATTTCTCCTCTTCGAATTCAACATGTCTGCCCTTAATCCCACCACCATTCAACCCCAGCTTAACCTTATTAGGGTTTCTTTTGCTTTTCAGCTTAAACATAGACCCAATTGGCTCATTGTCCTCCACATCAAGCCTGACCTCAATTTCCGTAACTCTTCTCTTTGAAGTGGGTTTTTTCTCCCCACCATCCATCTTTTCAGCCCTAGGTATCTTACCAAAATATCCAACATCTAACCCTAACCCAGGTTTCTTCTCACATCCATGCAACAATCCTAAATCAGACCCATCAAATTCCATCTCTTCTTTGTTGAAAAAACCACAATCATGTCTCATATACAAACAAAGCTCTTGTTTCAATAAAGTGAAACAACACCTCAAAAACCTAACCCAGCATCAATCCAAACCCTAGTATACGAATACAATAGAATTGTACCCACCTTCAATCAGTGAGCACATGCAAATTCTGTCAATGCTCGTCACTCCTGCAGCAACCTACAAATGTTCATCTATTCAATGAGAAAATTGAGAAGGAAAAATATTATACCAATTTATTAAGACCTATTATTAGTTTAGTAAGAGAGGTGTTATGGAGATTATACCTGTGTGGTGTTTGAAGCTTCAACGGAATCTTTCATAGACAGTGAGGTGCAAATGTTCGCGTCGGGTTCTGTAAATGAAGAAGCTTGGCCTCGGCCAACAATACTCCGCCCAGTAGATACACAAAAGTGAACAGTGTATGATAATAAAATACTCCGTATACAATCAATAGATAGAAGTACTAACTAGTAACTACCATATGTATGTATTAGTCGATGACGAAGTATTGTGGCTTGCGTATTTTATCGACACGGAGCGACGGAAATACAATTATAATAACAAAAACTCTTTATATAAAAGTTGGATATGAATATATTTTAAATTTTATTTATTTATTATATTATTTATAGTGTATTTGAATTTTATTTATTTGGATAAAATATAAATAAATAAAAATTAAATATATGAAATTTAAATTTAATTTTATGTCTAATTAAGCCCACCTCTTATAATAATTCATCAATGGAAACATACGTCATAATTTTTTTCACATGAAGGTATATTCATATAAGAGGATAGGATTACGTAAAAATATCAGTTGCCTTCGTTAAAATAGTAACGTGTTTGTTTGTTCAGTATGCACTTCTACAAATCATCCTTGTGCATATTGTATAATGTATATAACTTATGTCTTAATTAAACACGATAATTCTATATTTGATTGTTCTAATATTAGAATAATGTTAAAATAATATATAATTCTTTGATCAAAAAAAATAATATATCACCATTAAGGTTAATATCTCTCAACTCATAAATCTATTTTATATACTAAAACACAGTACATGATATCATAACTTGACACCTGTCATTCTCACAATTTAACATGTGTCCTGTTTAATTAATGTTCTTTAAGACCCTTAATAAAATTGTCCAACTAACCTAACAACTGAGGATGAAAACAAATCCTAATTCATTCCCCTAAGTTTTAGATTTATAATCCCCTAAATCACTACAAGGAAACCGGCTAATTCCGACGGAACTATGTTCGACGGACACATTCCCTCGAAGATAATATATATTCCGACGGAGTATTCAGTCGAAACTACTTTAATTTCGACGGGTGTTCGTTGAAAATATATGTATCCCATTGGCGCTAATGTTCCCGTCAGCGCGAAACTTATTTTCGACTGAATATTGTTTATTCCGACGGAATCGTCAGTTGAAGATACATTAAGTACGACGTACGTAAGTACGACGAACAGTCCGTCAAAAATAAGCCTAAAACCCTTACGTCTTCCGGCCCCCTCGTTTCTCTCACTTTTCATATCTAATATTTCTCTTCTCTGATCTCTCATTTCTCTCTTACGCGATATCTCTCACACACGTATTCTCTCTCGATCAGTCTCACTTCTCTTATCTCCACCACCACCACCTATGTACCGCCGCCTTACTACGCATCTTGCCATCACCGATCAACACCACCATATCGCCACCACCCAGTACCCACGTCCGCCACCACCACCACGTACTACCACTACCACCACCACGTACTGCCACCACCACATCATCACGCCGAGCCGGTTTTACCACCACCAGTAGCTAGACGCCACCAACACCAGGCATCACCTCACCACCACCAGGCACCACCACCACGACCATCACCAGGCACCACCGTCAACACCAGACACCACCACAAGGCACCACCGTCGGTTAGTTTGCACATTAATTCAATTTCAAGGTTAGTTTTCTGTCAAGTATTAGATTTTTAGGGTCAATTTGTTGCAAATTGTGAAATTTGTGGCTTAATTTGTTTTAGGTTTAGGTTTAGTTTGAATATGAGATTAACCCAATTTGGATAATATGTTGTTGCTGTGAATTTGTGGGTTGAAAATTTGGGTCCATTTGTTGGAATTGGGAGTGATCTGAAATCTGAAATTGAAAATTTGATTTTGGGTTTGTCTTCTTGTTTATATTGTTGATTGCTGAAATTGGAAATTTAATTTTGGGTTTGTGGACTGCATATTATTTGGAATTTAGAAATTGCAGAATATTGATAATATGAAGTGTATAACATATCAAATTTGGGTTCCTTATCATAATGTAACTGATTTTAGGACTATTTTTAATAATTGATATATTTGCTATTTCCGACTGAATTTATGACAGAAATTCTGTCAGAATTATGAAATTGCAGAATATTTGTGGGCCTTGCATGTATTGTATTAGTAATTAGTTTCCCAATATTAATAAATCATAAACTAAGTACCATTTACTTAGTTTCTTACTACTAAAATAAAATAAAATAAATATAATTTAATTTAGTTTATTAAATAAAATAAATTTTAAAAATAAAATAAATAACATAATATAATACAAAATAGAGTAAAACAAAATTAAATAATAAATTAATTTAATTTAAATAAAATAAAAAACTTTGATTTAATTTAAAAATAAAATAAAATAAAATAAAAAATTAAATTAAATAAAAATAATAAAATAAAATAAAATAAATTTAAATAAATTTAAATTATCTAAAATTAATTAATTTAATAAAAAAACATTAAAAATTATATAATATAATACAAGATAAAATAAAATAAAATAAATTAATTTTAATTACTTAAATCAAATTAAATTAGAACTTATATAATATAATACAAAATAAAATAGAAGTAATAAAAAATTTAATTTAATTTAGGTTAATAAATAAAATAAAATAAAATGATTTAATTTAATTTAATAAAGCAAATTTAATAAATAAATAAGCCAATTATATAATATACTACAAATTAAAATAAAAAAATATAATAATAAACTAAGTATGAGTGAATGTCGAACAGTAGTCTCTAGCTATGGATTCCAAATAACAATTTTTATAAACTAAGTACCACTTACTTAGTTTATTATCATTGGCAAAATAAACTAAGTAGCTAGAAGTGAATGTCGAACAGTTGTCTCTATAGATCCCAAATAAAAATTCTCATAAACTAAGTACCACTTACTTAGTTTATCATCATTAGCAAAATAAACTAAGTAGCTAGAAGTGAATGTCGAACAGTAGTCTTTATATATCCTAAATAAAAATTCTCATAAACTAAGTACCACTTACTTAGTTTATCATTGGCAAAATAAACTAAGTAGCATTTCCTTAGTTTGCTATAATTTTCAATAAATGCAATAATACTCTCCCTACATATATGTACTCTTTCTTGTATGTAGGTTTCATACATAGTGATTGTAGCTACTCCAATCGGTTCTCGGCAACAATTAAAAAAGGGGGTCGTAATTCTGTTTGTGTCTATACTCGAATATTAAAGGTAATTGAATCATCATGCAGACATTCCTCCTTTGTTTCATCATAATAGATGGCAACATCCAGGAAGGAGTGCCGATAAGTTGTTGAACAAAGTTCTAGGTTAAGAACGACCTCAAATGGCGAGCGATCACTTCATCATAGATTGAATCATCTCTCACATATGGATCAATCCATGATATAAACAACTTCTCACCACTCCGAATTCCTCAGATGGGTAGTTCTCACAGAATGTCTCACATTTTGTATGAGAACTATCCATTTGAGGAATCCGGAGTGGTGAGAAGCTGTCTATATCATGGATTGGACCCATATGGGGAGATGATTCATTCCTAGCAGAGAAGTGATCGTTCGTTCATTTAGAGGGTTGCTTAAGCTGAAACTTTGTTCAATAGCTTAATGGAACTCCTTCGGGATGTTGTCATCTGTTATGATGGAACAGTGAGGAATGTTTGCATATTGAATTAACTTTATTATTCGAGTATAGGACACAACAGGAACTACGACCCTTTTTTTTTCCCGGTTGCCGACTCAAGTAGAGATTCCACATAACAATTCTCATAATTAAACTAAGTAACATTTGCTTAGTTTGCCACAAGTTTCAATAAATTAAGTAGCATTTTCAATTATATATGTATTATACTTTAAAACTTAGAAACCCGCTTTGACATACACTCGGTAGGGTGAATGTCGAGCAGATCCCTGATTGGGGATTTGTTATTGGATGTTATGTCTCTCACTTAAGCAAAGGCAAATCTGAAGCTAAGTACATTTGTTGTTATTTTGAGGATTAATCGATTATTATCTCTATATGTTCTCCAAAGTGCATACTTAGATTAAGTTATCTTAGTCTATTTTCGTGTCTTGGAGACCATGGGGAAAGTCTTTTTAAAATTTTCTTGAAACTCATGAAACGTCTTTCAACGTGTTTGCACTAGTGACAAAGACGCATCCAATAACGGGATAGAAGCCTTACCCACATCCCCGTAGAGATACTAGGTAAATCTAATTCACACATGAATATCCAAATTAACTTAATAAATGCATACGTAGTAGTTAAAAATGCCGGTAGATCGGAGTTGGATGTCCGTAGGATCCCCTAGTGATGGGAGGGATTAGTCTTAGCTTATCGTGTTGGGGTTTTAGATTTCTTGAACAAAGCACTAGAACATACGGATGATCCGAATGGGAAGATGTGATGCCCGTGTGTCAAGTGTAAAAATCTAATTTGGAAGAAAGTCGACGAGATTAAATTCGACTTATTTTCTCGTGGATTTGTGGATGGGTACTGCCATTATGGACTCATCACAGGGAATCGAAGTGATTGAAAATATTGTGGAACAACCAATTCCACGGATTCATATGTCGAACACTATGATCCAGTTGAGATGTTTGGTCGATGCTTATGGCCCTACTACTTATTGATCGGGTTGAATATGAACCTTCTTCAAGCAAAGTCTTGAAGCAAGTGCCAAATGATCATTCTTGCCTTTTACCGATTCTTATATCCGAATACGGGGTCGCGTTGTATCCAGAAATGATCACGGACACCAAGCTTTTTGCAAATGTGTGAAGCTCTTACACTTCAAGAATGAGCACGATTTGTAGTGAGAGAGAGGTTTCAACGATTTGCTCGCTTATAATTGGATAGTTCTTACCCAAGGATCATACTCTTCCTGCGAATTATTACGAAGTGAAGAAGATGGTCGAGGGTTAAATATAGGGTATCGTAAAATCGATGCTTGTGAGCGAGGATTACATGTTATACTATGGGGAGGGCAGAGATAAGGGCAAGTGTGATATATGCAACTTATCGCGCTACTGAGGTTACAAAGCGTGGGGGAAGGAGAAACATGTTCCGTGAAAATCTTACGGTACTTTTCACTTTTGCGCCGAGACTTGGTGCCATTATATTCATGTCGTCCCATACGGCAAGACAACATATGAGTTAGCATCGAACAAAGGATGTCGTGCTGGTCACCGACTCACCCAAATGGATAGAGATGAATGGAAGAGATTTGATATAAATTATCCACGAGTTTGCGGAAGAAGTTAGGAATGTTAGGCTCGACAGCGTAGCTCTTGATGGCTTTTTCCTTTTAATAATTTTAGCCGGTAGTACTCGGTTTGGCGATTATTATGGTCGCTATAATCTTCCACCCAAGAATGTGCATGAGGGATCCGTATTTGTTTTTGACTTTACTCATTCCGGGGCTAAAAGTCCTACAAAAGACCTTAATGTGTACCTTGATCAAGTTAGTGGATGAACTAAAGATGTTGTGGGAGAGCGAGGGGTTCAAATGTATGATAAATCGATATGCGAGAATTTTGTGATGAAAGCGTACTGTTATGGACTATCAACGACTTTCCGGCTCTTTGGATGGTTAGTGGTTGGTCAACTCACGGAAGTCTGTCATGTCCAAAGTGTGTATGGGAGATGTGCAAGGCAACCATTGCGGAAGACGGGCGTAAATGTAATTTCTTTGAACCGCTTCATAGATTCTTGCCTCTTGATCACAATTACGTAAAGATGTCTGCGATTCAACAGAAAGATAGAGAATAAGGGGTTGTTGGTGGTATTTGTTGGGCGGTGAGGTCTTGGACTGGTTGAATCAACTTGATTTTCCTTTGTCTCGGGAAGGAACACGATGAAATTGAGAGCATTTGAGTGCGGAAGACTCATAATTGGACACACTTGCCTATATGGTTTGAGTTGCCGATTGGGGCACACTTTCATTTCGTCATTGTATAGATGTCATCACCTGAAAAGAATGTTTTAGGGAACTTGTTTTACACCGTGTTAGATGCGAGTAGTAAAACTAAAAAGACAATGACAATGCTCTCGAAGATATTTGGAGGCATTGAACATTAGCCGTAATTGTGGCTTCGCCCTAACACTACTGAAACCTAAAGCTCCATTTTGTCTTACTAAGCAATAAGTGGAGGGCGTACGTAGTAAGTGGGTTAGTGGGTTTGAAGCTCCCGGATGGATATCGTCGAACATAACACGTTGTTGTAAGGTTGAGCAATTGAAAATTTCGGATTCAAGAGTCACGATTGTCATGTATTCATGCGTAAGTTGATTCCAATTGCATTTTATGAGATGTTACCGGAAAAGTTCGGATGCATCAATTGAACCGTCAAATTTTTTGAAATATTTACTCAACTATAATTAAGAATCTGGTGATGTCGAAGCAGATAAAGAAGAATATTGTGCTTACCGTATGCAAGCTTGAAATGATCTTTCCTCCAGATTTTTTGACTCGATGGAACATCCGCCATTCATCCGCCTGTAGTATGAACTCAAACTTGGAGGGCCGGTCTGCAATATCGGTGGATGTATCCTTTTGAGAGGTATATGCACCGATTAAAACAAAAGGTCAAGAACAAAGCTCGTGTAGAGGTTATTGTTGAGCGATATCTGAGAGGAAGAGCTTGTCAACCGCTCATTATATTTTGACGATGTTGTCTCAACGAAGCACAACCGTTTAGGAAGGAATGAGGTTGTTGGTCCAATGATTGATCATCGCGATGATGAGTTAGTTGTATTCACATATCCGGTTTAACCATTTGGCCCTGAGACCCTGACTTACTTAAGCGATAAAGAGTTGAAGATTGTATCTACATACGTGCTTCTAAATATGCCCGAAGTATCATCATACATCACGTAAGTCTAAGATTATTTGCTCCATTTAGTACAATAGTGTAGTCATCCCTATATATGTTAACGACATTTTACTAATATCGCAGATTCATTGAAGAGAAGCGTATGCTTTAACCCAACTTTCTTTATGACGAATTGGAAACATTCACTAATGCTAATTTCCAATGAGTGGTTTAAGAAAAGGGTTGAAAGCGGAGAATATTTACGGCGTTTATAGATGTCATCCGAGGACTTACAAAGTTGTTAGTTCTTTTCGGTCGTTGCATAAATCAATGGAGTCTGATTTAGAAAGTCGGTGACTTGCATGAACTCACATCGGTCGATTACGGGGTTGTGATGTTAGGAAGCGCTACCAAGATTACGAGTCCAATTACTATGGTCGTTTTCTGGGATGTAGTTGTGCTCAATTATCGCGACGACAAAAAGGTAGTTACATTTAAGTGTATTTGGTTTGATCTTTGAAAAGGGGTTAAAGTTGATCGTAATAGAATCACAACGAGTGGATATCAAGTCGGTGTTAAAGTCGATGGCGTATGCGTGTTAGCAAGTCAAGTGACTCAAATGTATTACGCTCTAATGTCAGTAAATACTCGAAGCCCCGGTACACTGCGTGAGTCACTTACTAAAACACGTTCATTTAATGTTGGTAACATATGTGGTATGGATGAGGCGTTGCAAGAAGATGTGAGCAACCCATTGGCCATAGTGTTCCATCTTAAAGATGTGGTGTAATCTTGATGTCATTGGCGTACTAACGATGAGGATGTCGAGGCCAATGTACACATGAATGATTATATAGTCATTGAGGATGATAACGATGTGGCCGATCTCAAAACTGAGGATGAGGAAGATACTGAATCCGAGAATGATATACACGTTGATTCTGATGTGTTTGATGTCGTGCGTAATTAAAAATGAGCAGTTATATTAGTACTATATTCGTACTATTTCTTATTCTTACATATTCGTAATCTACCAATTTTGTTATGTTAGTAGGATATTCATGGTTAGACATAGCGGTGGAGGTCGCCGAAGTGGTGGGCGATCCGGTACTGGAGACGATAGCCACGATGGAGGCTCTTCTTCAGGCGCGAGTAAGTTATCTTAACTAGGATTTAAATATATCTCAGGCTGCATTAATTATAATGATTATTGAAGTACTATGTTAAATACAATTATTACAGACAGATGCACTCGTCGGCGACAACAGGGCGAACCTCGGTATCTTTGGTCGTCGTCTTGATGATTGCCACTTACGATCTTCGGTGGATGTTGTTTTCCAGTGATGAAGTGTTACTATATTCGTCTTATTTCTATCGGTTATTGCAAAACACAATTCACATAACACATATTGTTATACTTTTTACGTAGTATACTAGACCGGTGGCTAAGCACACCCCTACACGCGCGATTTGTTTGCGCGATCTCCGAGAGGGTGTATGCGATTCGATCGATATCTGTGATGCGATGCCACTTTTATGCAGACCGTCTTGCGGGAGTTCTACGTAAGTTAAGCATATTATCACCACATAGTTGTATTCGGATGACGAAATCAATTGTTCTTAATTTTAAATTATCGCATGTTATAGGTTTATTATCGATTTAACCCGAGCATCTCTCAGTCAGCTGACGATGCTGTGATTGAGCATCACGTCGCTGCGAATTACTCTGGATGGCTGTATGAGATGCGACAGAAGGTAGCTCGGGCAGTTGTGGACCAGCTCGGGACCATTATCAGGGCCCATCACCCATGATGATCTCGATTTAGCACTGGGAGGCTATGTATGCAAGACTAGGAGGGTGATGACTTCAAGAAAAAAAAGTCCGAGCGAGCAAAAAGAATCGTGGTCGACTCTGGATAAGTACACCCTTTGGTTCTCGATCGTTCGAGGAGGTGAAGGCGGTAAGTGCGTTGTATTTAGTTATTTATGTGTCAAGTTCTCACACAAATACTTAAGACTTGTTTTATGAATGTTTGTATTAGGCATTGGGGAGGACCTTGGTAGAGATCCTACCATGTTAGAGTTTTGGGATCGAGCCCACACTGACTTGACGAAGCGTGCTTTGTCTCGAACGACTTTAATTTATCTGGGTAAAACTCATCTTACTATTTAGCTTTTAATAATATTCAATCGTAAATAAAATGATATAATTAACATACGTATATGAAATACATTCTGAGACCGATTTGAAGCTTGAGGACGAGCGAGTATATTCGAAATTTAGAGACTATTAGGAGGGGTTCTGAGCCGTTAGATTCCGCCACCCCTCTTCCCGATATTGTATTAGATCGGGATGAGGAGCTGAGACTATGGGTCGCATCTTAAGATCCCCCTACTAGCAGTACCAACAGATATCGAGTGTTGGGTCTGCCGAGGATACCTGCATATACACTTCCCGGAGGTAATATTTATTATGTTTCACGAAATTATCCGAATTTATCACATTATATAAATTATTATTAGTAATCGAATTTGTATCTCTTTATATGTTCCGCCAAATGCCTTGGTGTCCAGAAACACATGTTGGACCGTCTCATCTGTGGTGGCTTGGATGACGATATCTTCCGTGGTGATGATAGGAAGTGTCGGATAGGTTCCATACCGTCCGGTCTTTGGCGTCGTGATTGCCTTCAGATTCTCGTCTTCACCAGATTGCTTAGGATATTATAGCGAGGGCCTCTGCGGAGAATACTGGGATTACCTCGGGAGCGATTCGACGCTTGGGCTTAGAGATGCTCCAGATGGTGATTACCCTCTTGGAGGAGGCTTTTCGTCGCCCCACCTACTCGGGTATTCTTATTGTTTATATTTTTCAATTAAAGGCTAGTTTGTTAATTCACATATATATATGCGGACTAATGATTTATATTCTTGATTCTATCAGCGATGGTGGCGATATGGATAAGCGTTTGGCGATGATGAAAGCGAGGAACACGAGGTGATTTCCATACACCGAGTAAGCGTTGTTCACTCTGCTTGCGATGATGATACTTTTACTAGTTTATAGTTCATTTGTATATATTCATGTTATTATAGAACTTTTGTATATATTGTATTGTTTAATTGCGTTTGTACAACTATTGTAAATTATATTGTTTAACATTTATGTAACATTAACTTATATTTGTAATTGGTTAGCTTATAATACGTTTTGGTGGATATTTGAATGTGAATGTGAATGATAATGAGTTGAAGATTACGTTTTAGTGCTACGTTGCATATTTGAATGTGAGATACAGGTTTATATTACTGTGTATTGGGTTGTGACAGGTTACAAGTACATTAATGGGTTTAAACACCTGGAAACTGAACTTTTAAAATCTGTATTTTTTTTTAAAAAAAGAGTTAATTTCGACGGAATAGGGTATTTACGACGGATATTCCCTCGGAGATAACAAATAACCATTTTTTAATAAATACCAAAACATTCTAAATTCAGTCGTAAATAATCTAACTTCGACGGAACTTATCCGTCGTAATTACTCTATTTCCGACGTACATTCCGTCGAAAGTAATAACAATCATTTTTTGTAAATATTGGGTGATTTAAATTTTCAGTCGGAAATAATATAATTCGAGGAATAATCACATCGGAAATAGGCCTACTTTTTTTCGATGAAAATTTTAAATCTGTATGTTACGTCGAAAATAGTTCATTTTAAATGAAACTCCGTTGGAGATAACTTCGAAGAAGATAAGTAATTTTCAATGGAATTTTTTGACGGATTTTATTTTAACGCGATTATTCTGTTGAATTTGAGCGGAAAATGTCGTCGGGGAATAGTTTATGTGTATGAGGAATAGGCGTATGTCAGACGGAAGATTAAAATCGAAATTAGCCGATTTTCTTGTAGTGAATCTAAACTGTTTGATAATATCAACTGTTTTGATATTATCCTTAGAAATTTAATTATTATTTAATAAAATCACTACTTTATGCTATTAATTAATTTTTTTGGATTTATAATCTTCTAAATCACTATAAATCTAAACAGTTAATAGCATAATGTCATTCTCTTAATTTTTTAGATTTATAATCGCCTAAATCATTAAAAATTCAAACTGTTTTGATATTATCCTTTGTAATTTAATTATTATTTAATAAAATCACTACTTTATGTGACGCCCCCAAAATAGGTATACATCACCCATTCTGAGTTGTCAATACATGGTACAGAAATAACTACAACTTTATTATTACAACAGTAAAACTGTGAGTTTGAATACAAATATTATCTTTTAGACAATATCTATACTCAAATAAATCCTCATCACATTTATTGATACATTATTTTACAAAAATGGTGAGGACTACTAAACAACTCTCTCTAGAACCTTCATTCCATACCCCAGGCTGCGTCATCGCATTATATTCTCGCCTCACGAGAAGAAAAATGGAACAAAAAGGAAAAGGGTGAGCTCAAGTAGCCCAGTAAAGAATATTATGACTAAGATAATATACACCAAATTGTCGTTAGTCTTCAACAGGGAAAAATCTAATAGAATACAATAGACAACAAATTTTAGATCAATATTCGTAGCGGAAATAATAATTCATTAGAAGAGTTAAGTAGAGAATGCAAACTACTATCTTCTATGTATGAATTTAAAAGTTCATCGTCTATCTTTTATCCCTGTAACATCAATTAATATATATACGAAATTAAATATTCATCTTTGCACTACATGAGCCAAAGATATTCATCGATTAATGGTCAGTGTTCATCTAAACACTGTTCATCTTTGCACTACAGGCCAAAGATATTCATCGAAATCATTCATCTTTGCACTTCAAGCCAAAGATATTCAATAATATCATCATTTAAAGGCGAGGATGATGAAAAATATTTTTAAAGAAAGCGAATCCGATTGAAACAAAATGACAAGAATTAAGGATTCTACTTTGTTTTATCCATGTCCAAAAATACCTCAAAAATAATCATAGTGGTGTAAAATTCAAGAATGATCAAAACATGGATACAATGAAAAGCTAGTATCCACAATAGATATTTTAGGCGAAAAAAGGAAAATTTTCATTTTTAGATGAATAGTCTGCGTGATTCGTGAATAAGTGTCAGTATCGTGAATAAGTGTCGATACGTGAATAGTAACTCAGACACCAAAAGTTCTAAATTTGATAAAAACTTCAGGATCAATATTTGACATAATGATATTGAAGAAATAATATCATTCTGAAAAAATAATATCCCTTACCTCGAAAAGACAATACTTCTAGTTGAAACATAGTATATAGGCTATGACTTGCCGTATATAGCAACACTCAAAAAGTATACTCACAAGAATCACGCTCAATATATCGAGAGAGAGAGAGAGAGAGAAGTTTACGGTGTGATTTTCAATTCTAATCTAAGCACCCTATTTATAGGAAAATGCTTAAAACACCAAAGTAGAAAATTTAATAAAATATTAATATATATTATAAATTTCCTTAGCCCACCTTTGATGATCTGAATTCAGCACATTGATAACACATGTGAGCCCACTAATTGTACAAAAAACATTTTTCTGAAAATAATTAACTAAAACTCCCAAAAATTAATTATTTCAGAACTTCGGAACTTCAATAATTCATAATAAATAGCCCTTTTATCAGAAAATTTGAATCTTGCGAATTTTTATAGGAAATTCAATTCTCTACAACTTTGCAGAAGAAAGTTTTTCTAAATTCCAAAGCGAAATTGGTAGAAATCCACAAGCAGACGATTTTACGGCTATAATCAAATTTGGTCAATAATTGTGTACAAAACATGTGTTAAACATTTAATGCCACAAAATACTCTTCCTCTTCATATACTCATATATCCCACATTCATTGTAAAAATATCATCGTTAATATATTATTAAAATAATATATTTAAATGAATTTTTTATCGAAAAAGATTAATTTTCAACAATTGTCACATTAAAAAATTTTCTCCATCTATATCCTCATAAAATCAATATTTTCCTCATCATATAAATCAATAATTAATTATTCATAAATAATATTACGAGAATCACATTATTGACAACTCAGCGGTTCAGGGATAGAGGGGCTTTCCAATAAGGATCTCTCGCTTCTTGGCGTATGATTAGATGATTAAACCTCTCCTTATGCGAACTTTCTAGACATTGCCAATAATGTTATCTAATAATATTATTAGAGATAATATGAATTATTGCTCGATAATAGAAAAAATCTTATGCGGTGACAATTATTAAAACAACAATAATATCAACGTAGCAATTATTGAATCAATAAAATATAATATTGAGCGGTAATTACTATAACAATTATTGAGTAGTGCCTTCTTACGTAAGAATCAATAATTGGTGCAATACTGCAGTAATCTTCTTGTGTTTTAACCAGGGTATTCCCACAAAGATTAACGATAACAACTACTGCCGTTATTTATAACCAACTTATTATTCTTGCGTTTCTTCCTCCAATCGCTTTTCAGTTATGGGGCCCACACATAGATCTTGTAAGTCGTCACGAACATTCCCAAGACGATCTGAATATTCCACGACCAAACGAATATTCCCCGACAATAATGAATATTTTATAACCACTTGCTTATTTTGAAATATTTGCGTATTTTACCCATAACTATCCACATTAATCAAATCAACCCTTACTATTTCAAAATAATAAATAGAGAAAATTAAATTTCATTAATAATAAGTTGGGGTCTTACATTTATCTCAACACTAACCTCTACAATGTATATTCATCTGTTTTTCTGGGTAAAATTTGATCATCGCACAACAATCTACCATGTTCTTATTATATTTTAATTTATTAATTGTACGTACATATTTATTATTAAAAAGTTGAATAATCCCGCCGCAACGCGAGGGTTTGTATCTAGTTGTAACCCTTGTTTGAATGTTATCTTTATCATTTTTTTTATTAAGATTTTAATGTTATATTACAGTTTATTATTTTGTGTTATAATTTATTTTCAGATAAGTTGAGGTACATTTTATGGATTGGTTGAGTGTAATTTAAACAAATGAGGAAATTTATGTATTGGACAACTTATTCTACTCCTCTTTATTTAAGCATAAGAATTTGTTTATTATATAAATGTAGAAGCGACTAGATTTAATGATTATCATGTTAGGATCGACAATACCACACTATAATCAAAAGGTACAACGACCCGAGCAACCGAACTTAACATAAATGTAGTAACTGGAGTCATTCTAAAAAAGGGATAAATTAACACTACTCGGTGAAATAGGTTTTTTATAATCAATTTCAAAACATTTCTTTAGAGGTTGTAACAATCCAAATGATCTTTTCTTGCATCAGGACCCTTTCGATGTTGCACACGAGCCATTACTTTATATTCTCATTGATTTCGTAGATTTTTAGTATTGCTATTTCAACACGGGCTTGGTTCAGGAGATGATTAGTCGTCTTCTCCTTAGCTTTATTCTCGTGGAGATATAATTGAGGGGAAAAAAAAAAGTCAATTAAAGAACATGTCATAAAGGCGAAGTCAAAGGCGATCCCCGATATAGGGAGAATCGAGACCCAAATAATCGTTTAGTGAACTGTATCTTCTTTGTGTTATTTGGCGTAAAATTTTGCACTTTCATCGCTAGGGTGGGGATCGACCTCTGAGGCAAGTATGTGAGACGAGTTTTTGCCTTATACATTTCGGTCCGAAAATTGAAAAAGTTTAAGAGAGATGGGGAGACACATAAGCTGTTAGTTGGGGTGAACATCAGACCGGGTACGCCCTTATTAAATTAGAATAGTGTAATTAGTCAGCTCAACATAGGTTGTTAACCCAAAAAAAATGAAAGTTCTCGTGATTTAAGGTCTCTAGATATCATATTCTAAGATGAGATAATTGCGCTTAGAACAAAAACCCATTAGTGGATGAGACCACCTTTGGTATAGATGTATTAAACAATCAAATAAAGCTTTTACAACAAACTAGTCAACACAACTATAAATTAAACCCTAATTTGACGTTCTTACTTTATTAGTATGATTTATATTAGATCTTAAAAGTTAAAAGTTCGGAAGTTATTAATATAGTTTATAATCATTAATAATTGAACGTTTGTTCATTAACACTTTGTTTATGAGCACTACTAGAAAAATAAGAATACGCGACGGAACTTTGTGACAGTTTTTAAAAATAATCATAAAAGATAGTAATTTTTGATGGACTTTTTAAGCAATCACAAAATAATAGTATATATGATGGCTCTTTGTGATGACTAATTTTGCCATCAATGTATTATAACTGTGATGGTCGTGTCAATCACCAAACTTTCTTTTTGTGATGGACTAAGTCATCACTTATAGATATATCTTTTTCATGATTGTATTTAAGCTATCACCAATATTTTAATATAAGAAATAATCAAAACAATATTTTTTGACGGTCATGACAATCATTAAAAAATATAGATTTTTGTGACGATTTTTATTTGCAATTACAAAAATAATGTATTTTGTGATGAAATTTTCAAGTCATCACAAAACAATAAAATATATGATGGCTTTCAGTGATGATTAATTTTACCATCATTAGAGTATTTGTGGATCGACATTGCAATCACAAAATCTTTATGCGGAAGTGATTTTGTTTAGTAAGTCAACTCACATAAATTTCCTTTTATATTTTATTTTAAATTATAATTACGATCTGGACTTTCTTGTAGTGGTAATACTCGTTATTTAGTTTTGCAAATGGGGAGAGGTTGAATCTTACAAATATCATTTGATAAAAAAAAAAAGATTGAAAACTTAATTTATAAACAAAAAAAATTATATGTTTTATTTCACATTGTTACTGAGTTTATAAAATTTTTTTACAAAATTAAAAATTTTACATTTAAATTATTAAATTATCTTTATATTAATTTTATTATAGGTTTATAATGTAAATGCCGTAATACAAATTATAAAAATAATCTCAAGTTCGTCTGTTTCTTTTTTCCGTTCGTTAATAACAAGAAATTGGAAAGTTTTATGTCCATCTATTATCTTTTGTCCGTCTCTCATGGAGTTTATGTCAAGTAAACAGAAAGCTCTAATCAACATCTTCAACTTGGTGCGAACTTTCTCAAGTTAACAGTAAAGCTCACATTTTCAAGGTAAATGTACCGAATCCACAGTACGCTTTACGCTCTACTTTATCTTTTGATGCGAAAATCTCGTTTTTAAGATTCTTTGGAGATTTGTTTCGCAATCGGTAGAAATTATATTAATGCGGCAGCAAGATAGCAGCAGTGAAAACCTAGTAAATTTAGTGTCTAAAGCCTTTAGCTGGAATTAGGGTTCGGATTAAAATTTCCCCTTTCATTTAATCACTACAATGAGTAATGTTACCGAATTCCCAAGGAAAAAATCAACAGATAAACTGTGATCTTGAAGACTTGATTTTACTAAATAGCATGAAAAATCCCATTGTCTGATCTTCCAGGAGGGAGAACTTGATAAAATAACTTTTAATAAAAAAAGAAAAATAAATTAGAAGTGGTTTTGTTATTCTGTTGGAATTTGGAGTTGGTCATAAACTTAAAAATTTAAGCTGCTGCATGTATTGCATTTTAAGATGAAACTAGGTTTTCTAAAGAAAGAATAAACTGAATTCTCGGGCACAGTAGCCTAACATAAGGGTTTGGTATAAAGGCCATTTTTCTGTGGGGATCAGTTATGGATTTAACTAGACCTGCTAAACTTTTAAGTACAAGCAATAACAAGAGAGCCAATAGAATTCCGTATCTTTGTGTGTTTTGCATTTGTATTGCTTACGAGCACATTATCCTTTTGCGTAACCATTTCCTGTTGATTTCTACCATATCTTGTCATGTTTAAAAGAGATTGGACAAAATCATGCGTGTTTTCATGTGGAGAGGAACATAATATGAGTTCGATACCATTTAATGTGTTTGGAGAAAGTTTGCAAACGAGTTCGGTGTGGTGGTATATGAATCAGATATCTATGTTTGTTTAATCAGGCTTTTGAGGGGAAATGATATGGAGATTCACTCCTGAGTCGGATAGTTTGTGTATCATATCTATTTTAGGGGACAATCAAACGTTCTCTTATTGAATGTAGGCTGGAGTTTATATTTGCAACATTAGAAATAATATTGGATATATGCTTATTTGATGATATTCAGCTATATGTGCGTTAAACTTTGTAATGGGTGTCAAATATATGTTCTCTTTTTTCACGACAGCCAAATTGTTGCTAGATCATCTTGTTGGGGTCATTGTTTTTTTTTTTCCTTTCTATATATAGGTTTGTCTGTTATACATGTTTAGTCCAGAATTTAGAGGTAGCATAAAATCTTCATTGTATTTAAAAAGGAACCACTTATGTAATATGTTTTGACATGCTCGGTCTTCAGGTATGGACTTGATCCAGCTCAAGATTTCAGTAGCTGTGCCTCTATTAATGTCTTCCCAACGATTATGATTCAGTTTTTTGAGGAAATTCCCAAAGCAAATTTCATCTTCTTGAAAGTTATTTGATGCTCTAATAATTAATATTCATTAACTTAATGATCTTTATTAAATGTAAGTTAATACTATTATTACTTTAAGTTAGTAGTTAATAGATTTTACCCACCCCCAAAAAATAAAAAAAAAAAATAAATAAATAAATAAAAAAAAAAAAAACTTGTATTTCCCATTATTATTAGTGTACCATAGATTTATAACTTGACGTTTATATCATGACGTGTCAAGATCATGGCTACACAAAGCAAGCACCAGAAGTAAACTTAGAAAGAATCGAGAACTCTTTACACGTGTGCCTTTATCTGAGAGCTTGGCAATTAAAGTGATTTTAGTACCACTTTTCGAGTTTGCAATTTATGCAACCCAAAGCCCCAAACAGCTAAATATTAATATTCGTCGTATCTCTCTTTCATGTCATAAATTCTCAACTTAACAGTAAATTTCCGTATCCATTACTACTATCTTAATTTGGTCATTATGAGGATGGAACCATGGTTTGGTGGGATTTTGACGAATCCAGGGGTTTCTTTGACTTCTTTAAAGTATCATTCAGAACCGGGTTTGTGATGACAAATTGTGAAGTATGTTGCGGTAATTTTCTTCAAATCAATAGCGTGACAAAATACTTCTATTTCAGTTCTAAGCCTATGTGTTAATGGGTTGTGCACTGAGGGTATCTTTGGGGCTGCTGATGAAAAGACTGTCATATTCACTTTGGATCTCAATGTGGTAACTCCAAAATTTTCTGTTTTTTTAGGCCGGTAATGGTAATTCAAAGTTGCCATTACCTCAAAGTTGTTAAAGTCAGTCATATAGTTTACGTATAATAACTTGTAAAACATCTCCGTCCGGGAATGGTGTGCTGCAGCTGGACTATACCTATATGGTAATTTTGTGTGTTTTAAATTGTTTTTCCTTCTAAGTTTCTTCATTAAGAATACCGTAGAAAATTCCTATCGTTGATGTAGGAAGTCCATATGGCCCATTTTGAGTGCCCTAAAAAATAATGTTATAGAGTCAAGTCTTTCATCCTGTACCCATTTCTAGTCAACTAGATGTCCCTACCTTCTTGTTTATTTTTAACATCTTATGGTGCTGTTTTTTCTTTTTCTTTTGTTTCAAATAATTTCTGGTACCATCATTTGATTTTTACCGTATTATATTTGTATATAAATAATGTTATTATTATCGCATAAAAAATTAGCATAATTACCATACACACACACATGCATATTTGTGGCACATATCGGTGGAGGCTGCATGGTATGCGTGTGTGTATATGATCATTATGTTTTTTTATTGATAATAAGAATATCATTGTTTATATATTAGGGGATGGAACTGAGCTGCTACTAATTAAATGATTTTTTTTTTGAAAAAAGCATTCGGAATAACACAAATGAGAATTACATTTGTTAGGTTAAGGTGGTACTTAAAACTAAAGGCTTCAGGTGACTGCTATAGGGCATGATTATTTAGTTATGAGTGATGTACATTGGTCTCTGGTATTCTATCATACTGAAGCATTATTTTCAGTTTCTTTGGTTGTCTGCTTTTAATTTATATATCAATAGTTTTATTGTTGCAATAGCAATTAATATATCTTTACATTTTACTGATTCATGCAATAGTATATAAAAGCTCTTATACTGTAACTGCAGATTCATTTTTTGTAATTTGACTTGGGGTGTTTCCATTGTCAAGAAAGAAAAAAGTTTGGACCAACCTGGTCATGCAGGAACTTCAATTCGTCCAGATAAAAAGATAGCTGCTACAGCTGACTGGGATCGCTGGCTGGTAAGTTTGGTTGCTGTAGTTCAACGTGGTGCTTATGAGACCAAGTTTTATAATTCTTGCCAATACGGATATGGTGATAGTTAATTGAGCTTGAACGTAATAGAAAAATTAAAATTTTAAATAAAGACAGAATGCTGAGTTTGCTTCAAATTAAATATCTTGTATAGACTATAGAATTCTCAGTAAGATTTGTAGTTACTTTTTCTGTGCCATCAGTTTAAAAGAGAGAGAGAGAGAGTGAGGGAATGAGGGTTTACTGTCATCATATCCTAGGCTCTCAGCTGTGCCAACATTATCCCAGACCAGAAAAGACAAGAAACATATCCCAATCAGATCCCAATCATGCTGATTGGGATATCATGTCTTTTTCTTCTTCTTATCTTCCATGTTAATTCTATGTATCATGCAGATCATGCCTCACTAACCATACATTATCTGTAAAATATAGTATTATTTAATATATATATATATAAATGAGAAAAATATAAATAAATAAATTAGTCCTTTGAATTCATGAAAGTCTCTTTAAAACAAATTTATTTCTCACAAGGTCTAAGGATTAATTGAATAATTGCTTCCCAAGATAAAACGGATTTCCAGTTCTTAATTAGAAGCACTTCAAAATTAAGAACACTTTGCACCAATATTTATGTTATGTACTAAACTTACAGTAATTATGCATGTAAATATGACGAACAGTAATGATGCATGCATGTATATACAACTTTCATAGGAAGAAGGAATAAGGAAGAACAACATAGCGGGCGGAAATTATTTTGCAGTAATGGAATTTTGCAAAAGGGAAGGAACAGAAAATATTTTCCAGAACGGGACGGGACTGAAAACGGGAGGGAAAATTAGTTGTCTTCTGTTGGCGCTTGATCTGGCGATTTATTCTGGATTCAAAAGTCAAAACTACGTGGCTTGGCTTGCAGATTTGAACCATGTCTTGGCTAGGTCCTCTCCTTTCCACGAAAGTGGGGTGCCCCTTGGGGCCCTTCCCATTGAGCAAACATCCCATATATAAAGACTTCTATTTTCCCTCTAATGTCCTATGTGAGACTTTTGCAACTTTCAACAATCAAGTAGGTGACTTTGGAGTCAATTTTCTCATTCAATTATTAATGGATTTGAACACATAAATATACCACGTTATACTCCTTGCGGAGGAGAACGCATTGGTGCAAAAACCCGACATTTCCGGAATGTGAATCCCTCATTAAATTGAACCTCAAAATACTCTAATATTTCAATTTTCAAATCTCATTTCCAACACCATCATCTGCTGTGAAATAATTCTTCATTCTCATCATGACAAAGTAAGGATGTACAATTATTGCAATGGAAATGCTTTAGCCATATTGAAGTATCATGAATCCATGATGATATATATGGTACACCATTATTTATATTTTAAATCCTGTCCAAAAGATTTTATATTGGCATGCCTTTGTCTACCTTTTGCCTTCTCTTACTTTCATATACAATAATATATGGAAACATATTATGACAATCCATGAGGTTTTGATGTTAATGTGTTATGGGAGATGATTTCCACTGAATTTCTTGCGGAGAGTAATAAGTATCCACAACAACTTCTTGCGTCTTAGGTTAATCTGTAACTTGAACAATTCCACAAAATAAACAATGGTCTTGTTATTGCCTAATATATCTTCTTATTATTACCATGAAATATGGTTAATTAAGGGTAACTGTAATCAAATGGGCCTTCTGAATCTATTGAAAATTGTACTTCCTCGGTTGAAAGAAAATTATAAGATTGTTATTAACTTTTAAAAATAATTTAAGATATTTTCTAATTTAAAACTGAGATAATTCATTTAAAAAGTATATAATTATCTCTTTGGGTAGGCGAATTAAAAAGCAGTACGCGAAAGTTGCGACTTGTCATAAAAGTTAAAACCAATTCTTTTGAGATTAACGATGATCGTAGTTCTTGTCATAATTGAATGACCAAACATTAATTAAAAACAATATTAGAAAATTGACATAAAAATTAGAGATGTCTATGTAATACATTTGATTTGTCACGGATGTGATGTATCACATGGGATTATTAATAAAATTTTATTTTACTGATTAAAAATAAAGTAAAAAGTGGTTTATAAAAAGTTTCTCAACACTCCCATTTTATGAATTGTATTTCACTATTTTTTTTGCATGTATATATATATATATATATATATATATATATATATATATATATATATATATATATATATATATGCAATTGTACTTTTCACAAATCACCAGTTGGATTATGATCTAACTTTTCAAATGTTTGCTTGTAGTTGTAGTATAAATAGTTGTCATTTAGAGAGAGAGAGAGAGAGAGAGAGAGAGATACAAATGGAGTATTAGACTTTAGGTAGGTAGGACTGATTCTTCCATAAGAATGGAATCAATTAACGAACAATATTAAAAGATGGTTCAAACAATGTGGTGGTATTATTTTTGTTGTATCAGCTCAGCTGCCATAAACTAATTCTTACAATTATGTACTACTAGTACAAAAAAAATAAAATTAAATGGCACATCAAAACAACTCATAATTAATTAAAACTATAACTAACAATAACGACTTGAACTTAAAAAACACATTTCCATGACGTGCACTACTTACTATACACGACACTCAACCACGCCTTGCGTATATTAAAGTTTGTCAATTGCACATACTGAACTGAAGTAAAAATTTCTCATAACAATGTTTTGATCTTTAAAATTCAATTTTAAATATTTTTAAAATTAAAATTGACATGTATGTATTTAGTTTATGTCAATATAATAATGAATTTTATGAACTATGTGTTGAGTCATGATATTTCACTTATTGGGCCAACTAGATTGGGCCTATATTTTTGGTTAGTCCATAGGGCCATCATTATTGGATCTTAAAGTTATTGGACCTAGTCTTTCTATAATCCTTGTTAAGCCCTTATTGTATCGGGCCGGATCAGTGAGTTGACCCATCATACATTTAAATATCTATTACTTTAACCTGCAATGATAAAAAAGAAGAGGTGTTGATTGAAAGTCTGCAGATCATTAATGTGGATGGGATTATAGTCGGTAAGCGGGATAAGCAGTGATTGAGAAAAAAGGTGACGATCTGCATGCGATTGGCGAAATCTTTGAGAGTGAAAGGGGCGTGTCCGGCGATGAGTGGGTGGCACGGTAAATCGGGTCTAAGAGTATATCATAGCAAGGAAGTCTTCAAGCAAAAGGTAACTGATAATTTTATTTCTCTCAATACACTAGATATTTTTATCCTCCATTGTTAACCCTTGTGATCGCCTGTACTGACTCTCACGCCTGAGCTATCCCCCGACGGTCGAAGCCGTCAAGCTTTTGGTGTTGATCGTGTTTACTGTGCAGGATCAGGACGTCTTACGTGATTGGGACGTGGCAGAAGATCTTAGCGTTACCACTATATAAAATGTAGTACTAGTTATAAGATTTGTTGTTATCAAAATTTAAATGAATCAATTTTATTTTGAATTAGAAAATATTTTCAGTCTTTGTAAGAGTTAAAAAAAAGGGTCTTTGGTTCAATATAAAAACATTTTGAAAACCAAGATTATCATATTGAATTCGGAGGAATACACTTCACTTCAGCCACCCGTTATTAGTTTGTCGACTATTCTAGTGTTTTAAGCCGCACGTGTTAACATCCATAATGAAAATGATTACACACATCAATTTTCATACATAGATCAGAAGAAGTTACATAAATATGTATGAGATGAAGAATACGAATTTGTGAGAAGGTGAATTATATTCACAGTATGTTTTGTACAAGAGAATGCATAGCCTATTTTAACATTTTGGATACAAACCCTAATACTTAACTTAAGGAAGTAAGAAAAGAAGTTACTAAATTTTACAAAATATCCT